>CM033477.1:72924094-73196594 GCA_019447015.1 Hymenochirus boettgeri
TTCCCAGCAATGTCACTGTTCCGGATAAACCCTTCAAAGACCCAAGACTACTGACTCTGCTTTTGTTAATTGTCTTCAGTTGCTCGCCGCCATCATGCCGGTGGTAGGCGTGTCCATAAGGGCTGGTCATCAGGGAAAGGCCACGCACGCCGCTGTTTAGTGCCTCGGTGTCGTCGAGAAATTTCGAAATATTTTATAAGCTGCGCAGCGCTTTCGTGAGCGGGCGGTAAGAGGAAAAGGCACTTGTTTCGGATCTTTTATATCTCCGGAGGGATGCGGGCGGGTCAGTGTTTCTGTCTAGGTGAGTGTGGGTTGCCTACCGCCTTACAGCATGAATGGTTTAGGCAGGGGCAGTGTGCAGGATTATTGTTCAGGGCCTCTAAAGCACGTCATGTCCTTATTGGAATTCATGTCTCTAGTTCTTAGTTCAATTATATGGCAGGCGCACATGTAGAGGCAAAATTCAGTAGGGTGATACAATTTTTTATTTTTACGCTATATAATTACAGTAGGATACATATATACGCTATATAATACAGTAGGGGATACATATACGCTATATATTACAGTAGGGGATATACATTATACGCTATATATAAAAAAATATATAACAATAATTACAGTAGGGGAAATTTACGCTATATAATTACAGTAGGTGATACATTATTATACGCTATATAATTTACCATAGCTAGGGATGGATACATTATACGCTATTATATTACAGTAGGGGATAACATTATACGCTTATAATTACCGTGGGGTAATATAAGCTAGGATAATTATCAGTAGGGGATACATTATACGTATAAATTACAGTAGGGGTTACATTATATTAATATAGCTTTATATAATTACAGTAGGGGGTACATTTATACGCCTATATAATTACAGTAGGGGGTTACATATATGCGTATATAATTACAGTAGGGGTAAATTATTACGCTATATAATACAGTAGGGGTACATATACGTTATATAATTACAGTAGGGGGTACATTATACGCTATATAGTTACAGTAGGGGGTACATTATACGCTATATAGTTACCGTAGGGGGTACATTATACGCTATATAATTACAGTATAGGGGGATACATTATACGCTATATAATTACAGTAGGGGATACATTATACGCTAATAATTACAGAGGGGAGACTATACGCTTATAATACAGTAGGGGATACATTATACGCTATATAATTAAGTAGGGATACATATCGCTATATAATTACAGTAGGGGACTTACATTATACATTATGCTATATAATTACAGTAGGGGACAATTATACGCTATATAATGTACATAGGGGATACATTATACGCTATATAATTACAGTAGGGGGTACATTATACGCTATATAGTTACAGTAGGGGGTAAATTATACGCTATATAGTTACAGTAGGGGGTACATTATACGCTATATAGTTACAGTAGGGGGTACATTATACGCTTATAGTTACAGTAGGGGGTACATTATACGCTATATAGTTACAGTAGGGGGTACATTATACGCTATATAATACAGTAGGGGATACATTATACGCTATATAATTACATGGAATATACGTAATATTACAGTAGGGGATACATTATACGCTATATACATTACAGTAGGGGATACTTATACGCTATATATAAGTGGGATACATTATACGCTATAATACAGTAGGGGATACATTATACGCTATATAATTACAGTAGGGATACATTATACGCTATATAATTTACAGTAGGGGATACATTATACGCTATATAATTACAGTAGGGGATACATTATACGCTATATAATTACAGTAGGGGATACATTATACGCTATATAATTACAGTAGGGGGTACATTATACGCTAAAATTACAGTAGGGGTACATTATACGCTATATAATTACAGTAGGGGGTACATTATACGCTATATAATTACAGTAGGGGGTACATTATACGCTATATAATTACAGTAGGGGGTACATTATACGCTATATAATTACAGTAGGGGTACTTAACGCTATATAATTACAGTAGGGATACATTAACGCTATAGAATTTACCGTAGGGGTACATTATAGCTATAGTTACAGTAGGGGGTACATTAACGCTATATAGTTACAGTAGGGGGTACATTATACGCTATATAGTTACAGTAGGGATATATTATAACTATATAATTACAGTAGGGGATACATTATACACTATATAATTACAGTAGGGATACATTATACGCTATATAATTACAGTAGGGGGTACATTATACACTATATAATTACAGAGGGGATACTTATACACTATATAATTACTAGTAGGGATACTTATACGCTATATAATTACAGTAGGGGATACATTATACGCTATATAATTACAGTAGGGGATACATTATACGCTATATAATTACAGTAGGGGGGTACATTATACGCCATATAGTTACAGTAGGGGATACATTATAACTATATAATTACGTAGGGGATACATTTACACTATATAATTACAGTAGGGGTACATATAGTATATTACAGTAGGGGTACATTATACGCTATATATTTACAGTAGGGATACATTATAACTAATAATTACAGTAGGGGATACATTATAACTATATATATATAAGTAGGGGGTACATTATACGCTCTATAGTTTACAGTAGGGGGTACATTATACCGATAATACAAGTAGGGGGTACATTACGCTATAAGTTACAGTAGGGGGTACATTATACGCTATATAATTACAGTAGGGGATACATTATACGCTCATAATTACAGTAGGGGGTGTACATTATACGCATATAGGTACATACAGTAGGGATACATTATAACTATATAATACAGTAGGGGATAATTATAACGCTATATAAATTACAGTGGGGATACATATACGCATATAATTACAGTAGTGGGTACCTTATACGACTATATAGTTTACAAGTAGGGGGTACATATACGATATATAGTTACAGTAGGGGGTACTTATACGCTATATAGTTACAGTAGGGATACATTATACTATATATACTAGTATACATGTACACTATATTACAGTAGGGATACATTATACACTATATAATTACAGTAGGGGGTACATTATACACTATAATTACAGGAGGGGATACATTATACAGATATAATTACAGTAGGGATACATTATACTATATAATTACAGAGGGAATTACATTATACGCTATATAATTACAGTAGGGGATACATTATACGCTATATAATTACAGTAGGGGGTACATTATACGCTATATAGTTACAGTAGGGATACATTATAACTATATAATTACAGTAGGGGATACATTATACACTATATAATTACAGTTAGGGGTACATTATACGCTATATAATTACAGTAGGGGGTACATTATACGCTATATAGTTACAGTAGGGATACATTATAACTATATAATTACAGTAGGGGATACATTATACACTATATAATTACAGTAGGGGGTACATTATACGCTATATAGTTACAGTAGGGGGTACATTATACGCCTATAATTACAGTAGGGGGTACATTATTACGCTATATAGTTACAGTAGGGGGTACATTATACGCTATATAATTACAGTAGGGATCCATTATTATACGCTATATAATACAGTAGGGGGTACATTATACGTATATAGTTACAGTAGGGGAACATATACACATATAATTACAGTAGGGGATACATTATACACTTATAATTCAGTAGGGGTAATTATAGCTATAAGTTACAGTAGGGGGACATTAGACGTATAAGTTACAGTAGGGGGATACATATACGCTATATGTTACAGTAGGGGTACATTATACGCTATATAGTTACGAGCCTAGGGATACATTATACGTATATAATTACAGTAGGGGATACATTATAACGCTTATAATTGACAGTAGGGGATACATTATACGTATATAATTACAGTAGGGGATACCATTATACGCTATATAGTTTACAGTAGGGGGTGACACCTATATACGGTTATATAGTATTACAGTAGGGATACATTATACACCTATATAATTACAGTTAGGGGATAACATTATACACTAGTATAATACAGTAGGGATACATTATACGCTATATAATACAGTAGGGGGATACATATACAACTATAGAATTACAGTAGGGGATAATTATACACTATATAATACGTCGGGATACATTATACGAATATACTAAGTCGTGAGGATACATTATACGCTATATATATTACAGTAGGGAAATTCTAACGCTATATAATTACAGTGGGGGTACATTTACGCTATATATTTACAGTAGGGATTACATTTAACTATTAATTACAGTAGGGGGCTACATTATACACCATATACTATATAATTACAGTAGGGGGTACATTATACGCTATATCATTACAGTAGGGGATACATTATACAGTATATAATTTACAGTAGGGGATACATTATACGCTATATATTTTACAGTAGGGGATACATTATACGCTATATATTTTACAGTAGGGGATACATTATATGCTATATAATTACAGTAGGGGATACATTATACGCTATATAATTACAGTAGGGGATACATTATACGCTATATAATTTACAGTAGGGGATATATTATACACTATATAACCTACCCCTGTAGTGGATTTCTATGGGAGGAACTGTAAGATTATAGCCTTATAATCTTACAGTTCCAGCAGGAGAAGGAAACCAGAAGCCACAAAGGGGTAGGTTATAATAAATAATGCACCCTCAACTGTAAATTAAAGGGATATTAAAAGTCAGCAAATCAAACAACGTTTCGGGGTAACAACCCCTTCATCAGGTGATGTGAACAGCAACACAGTGTGGGCTTAAATAGCCTAGTGCTAAAAAGGTACTGCCCCTGGTGGGTGTGTGCAAGAGCACTACCAATGAAATCATAGATAAAACATGATGCCAATGAAATCATAGATAAAACAATATTACTGATAATAATATAATACATATAAATATATCATATAAAAGTGTTGTATATAACAGTAATGTGTAGGGAGCAATATAAAAGTCACATGGGACTAATAAATATAAAGTGTCTAGTGCTAATACGTAAAGTGACGATAGTTAGACATATGTTATATGGAGGCACGGTATGCCCCACATGGAAGGAGATCCCTGGGTGTAAATAGGTAAGACCAGTGAAACAGTAAAAAGTGCCCAATAGTGCAATTAATAAAAGTAATAAAATCTACAAAAGGTACAATCAACAATAACAAAACAAAAAAAAACAATATAAACAACAAAAATTAATAAAAAAACCAAAATGAACAATCGTACATAAGGTAAGTCTATTCTCTAAACATTGAATGAATCTATTCTCTGAACATTTAATCCAGCATCGGGAAATCTCTTTAGAAACATTGTTTCCACGTTCGGAGGCCAGCTAAAAAGGATCTGTGGCTGAGTCCAAACATTGAAAAAAGGATATTTCAGGAAAGTCTCAGTCTCAATTTTGATAGTGCCAAGAAGGTCCACTAGATGGCATGAGTGTGTAAACTATAGGGGAAACAATGAAAAAGACACTGCCGTCTACCTGTGATATTTTATAGCTATTCGTTCCCTTTTGAAGTGGGGATTCTGGACTGTTTGCACCCACCTGGGGTTAGTGTGCATATGGACTATCTGGATATTAAAAGTCACCTTGGAGTTCCGTGCCCTGTATAAAAGATACTCGGCCTGCGGCCTCGTACTTTTATATGTTCACGGAACTCCTCGGTGACTTCTAATATCCTTATAATTTACAGTTGGGGGTGCATTATCCACTATATAATTTACAGTAGGGGATACATTATACACTATATAATTTACTGAAGAAATTACTTTTGAGACAGATAGTTAATAAATCAAGGATGAAATACACAATTTTGTGGTCATAACCAAAGTCCAGCAATTCATGTTCCATGACCGACAGTCCTTCATTGTGTGGGATTGAAGTGTATAGCGATTCTATGTCCATTGTACACAGTAATTTGTTCTCAGTAAAGTCTGTAATGTTTTTTAAATGATTAAGGAATGCTGTGGTATCCTTAAGACATCTTTTATCACTGTGTACTATAGGCTGTAGAAATGAATCAATGTAGATTCCTAGTGGTTGCAGAAGGGAATCTACACCGGACACAATGGGACGGCCAGGAGGGGAGACAATACTTTTATGAATTTTTGGGAGGAGATACAGTACAGGAACACGTGGGTTATCGCATATTAGGAAATCTTTCACATGTTTATCAATGATACCCAAATTAAATGCTTCCAGGATAACACTGTCAACTTCCTTCTTAATCTTAAACGTGGGGTCCCCCTGTAATGGTGTGTAGTGTTCAAGTTTGGTAAGTTGCCTTTCCGCTTCTAATAGGTAATCATGAAGATCCATGACAACTGTGGCCCCTCCCTTGTCAGCCTTCTTGATAATAATCCCTTTAGTTTTTTTGATGTTTTCTAGTGTCCTAAATTCCTTTTTAGTTAGGTTATAGTTTCGTGGTTTCGACTGCCAGGGAAGAGTTTTAACTTTCAGTTGTACCATATTATTAAAGGTATCCAGCGTAGAGTTAATGATATTAGGTATAAATGTAGATTTTTTTCTAAACTGGCGCGGGAGGGTGGTATCCTTATTAAAACACATTTTTAATTTGAGGTTTCTAGTGAACCTAAACCACTCTTTCTGAAATTCAAACAGGCTCCCTGTATGGGTAGGAACAAACCCCAAACCTTTATTAAAAAGTATCTCTTCCTCTCTGGTAAATGTATGTTTTGAAAGATTCACCAGCAGTGATTCCTGCCTATGGGGAGTGGAGGGGAAAACAAAAGGCACAGTACCTGGAGCTACTTCTTGGACCGTGTTCTCCAAGCTGGACCTTGCCTTCCTCTGTCTTTGTTTTCGTTGGCTTCTCCGGATCTTCTTCTGCCCCCTTTGTGCCTGGTTGGTGTGTGTTGGCGAGCTGTGGGTAAAAAATCACTTGCAGCACTGTCCGTGGAGCCAGAGCTGTCCCGGCCTTCAGCTGAAGAGTCTCTGCGGCGTCTTCGATCCCCGGCACTGTTGCGAGGTCGCGTCTCCGTAGCAACGAGGTCACGCTTTCCGTTGCCACGAGGATTCCGGCGTTCGCGTCTCTCCTTTGCCCAGCTGTAGACCCTTTTCAGCTCGTAGTCCTTGGTATCCCGACGGAACTTGTTTAACTTTCTCTGGATCAGGTCAGCTTTGATGTCCGCGATCAAGGTAGTTAAATGCTGTTGTATTTCAGTTATTTTTTCTACTGACACCAATGTTTTAAGTTCTTGTTCAGTGTTATGGATCTCTTGTCTCACCTTCTGTATAGCCAGTTGTAGGTGTTCAATGGTCAGATAAATCAGATCGATACTGCATTTGTTTAGTATTAAATACCCTTTCTCCTTGTATTCCTGGTCATTTTGACATAAAATGGGATGAAGGTTGACTCTAAGTCCTCTGGGGATGCGCTCTGCAATGGCATATTCTCGTAGAGCCGTAATATGTAAATGGAGGTTAATTTCTCTTCTCCTTAGGGCTTCCAATCTATCCTTGCAGTCCCTTTCTGAGGTACTTAGGGGAATAGCTTCCACATCAGTCAGTAATCCCAATATTCTTTTTTTCTCCGCTTCGGAGTATGCCAAAGTTTTGGCTCTTTCAGTGGTCGTTTTGGCAATATCTGTGAATGACATCACTAAATGGAGGGGTAGGTGCAACACGGGTGAAGTAATGCAATACAGATAGGAACAAAGTCCATATGCACACTAACCCCAGGTGTGCATATGGACACTTTATATTTATTAGTCCCATGTGACTTTTATATTGCTCCCTACACATTACTGTTATATACAACACTTTTATATGATATATTTATATGTATTATATTATTATCGGTAATATTGAAGAAGTTCCACTAGATGGCATGAGTGTGTAAACTATAGGGGAAACAATGAAAAAGACACTGTGTCGCTGGACCACTAAAGATAAAGCATTTACAATTATAGAACAAGATACCAGATAAAAATAGGACAAGGCATAATTACATGGCAATATTTACAAGAAGGCAGACCATTCATATCTTCATTAAGACCAAAGGGGGATAGCGTGTGTAATTTATCCTTCCAGAGCATTCCCTTTGTAGTAATCTAACATCATGATTACCCCCCCTGAGTTCTTTACTAACTACTTCTAGTACAAGCCATCTCAATTGTGAGGCTCTGTGTCTGTTAATGTGGAAGTGTTTCTCACTGAGTTTCATACCTCTTTTTTTCTTCTGAGGCATCATAATTTGTGATGTCCCGTTTGTGTTCCCCAATCCTCAGTCGTATTTCACGTTTGGTTTTACCCACATATGCTTTGCCACATGGGCACTTAAGGAGATAAACAAACGCTACTGGTTCTACATGTGGCATAGTCCCTAAGTTTGATTTCATTCCTTTGAGGGATGTGAGATGCTATTGCCGGTTATAATGGCATTACATGCATGACAATTACGACAGGGATGTGCCTATTTGGGACTACCTATAAATGATTGAGTGCTCGTTTTAGGGAGCAATAAATCGGTGCGTGTGAGTACATTCCCAATCGTTCTAGCTCTCTTATAGAGAACAGGGGTGGATTTTTGAATAGGATCCATATTCGGATCGATTGCATGATCTGCCAATTATCCCTAATGATCCTTTGAATACTATCAGATAAAGGTGATAGGTAGATACAAAGGGAATTCTGTCTGTATCGAAATGCTTCTTTTCTGTCGTAATAGGGAATCCCTATTGGATGCTAGAGCCCTAGCTAGATCACTGGATAATTGTATTTCATCATAACCTCGTGTCTAGAAATTTCTGTTTAATCTCTTCCATTCTTAGTTTACAGCGTTCATCCTCCTGTACTATTCTGCGAATTCTCAAAAATTGGCTGAATGGTAGTCCCTTAATCACATTTTTGGCATGGTGGCTGGACGCTAAGAGCAGTTTATTTCTATCGGTGTCTTTGGAGTATAGGTCTGTAATCAATTTGTCATCCTTTTTAGTGACCAATACATCAGATAGTTGACACTGTGAAAATCATATTGTACTGTGAATTTCAACGTAGGAGCACAATTGTTTATATATTTCCCAAAATGAGCTTGGAATTAAGACATGACAACAGAGAGTGTGATAGGTAAAAGTCTACCTGACTTTTGCGACAGCGGCTCAAGCTGCACTAGTACAGTAGCAAGTGTGTGAGTGGGGCGAACGATTGTGATTTGTAGGGGGCAAAGAAGTCAATAGTAGTAAATGATAGAGGTTTTAACGATTGTATGCTTCATAGGCGCTTTCTTGATGGATTATCTGATAAAACAGTAAATGTTAATAATAAACCATACAAGTTTATTAGTGTTTGGAATTATGAATTCCTTATCATTTACTAATGTTAAACCCTAAGGGCTTGGCTACACACGAAGGAGACTATTTGTCCCAGTTAGCAGCGCTCCGCCGGAAAATCTTCCATAGGGAACCGCACGATCATCGGAATTTTACCAAATGTCGGATCGTCTGTTCATTCGATCAAACGGTAACGAGCCGCTACTGACCAATGCAAAGACATTCGGTCGTTGGCCAAAAATTCTGTCTGGTGTATACCCAGCCTAAACTGTTCAGTAACCATCACAAGCCTCCATACTAGCTCACTGTTTTGGTGTGGAAACTCCTTTGCACTAGGGGGTTATATGTGATACACATAGTCCTACAAGTTCATAGCGCACATTATTGAAAAAACATTAGTACTGTATAATGTTTTTCATTTTACAGGCACTTCAATGCTTCCACACACACTTTTTCTACCTTGGCACAATGGTGCCGGATTACAGACAAGCGGTACTTGGCCCAATTGCTTTGAATTCCTTTTCCTTCAGGACGAACGATAGAGGAGGTTTTTACATCTAGATGCATCGCAAATTAAATACAATTATATATATTATATAAGGGTATATCAACCCTTGACATCACCCCCTTTAATACTTACACCTATAAAACAACATTTACAAGCTGAATGAGGATAATAATACGTAAACCTGATTTATGCACAGATCTGGCACATGCATCTTCAATAGTGCATCTATTTAAGGTAATAAACTTCTCCATATGAAGGTTAATGAACCTTTAGAGCAGATCATCCTGCTGCACTTGTTGTAATACCCAATTAAGCACTGGCACACTGACTTTAGCTAAATGAAGCTGCATGAACCTGACTGAAACCATTCCTCTAATATGAGGAATGATGACTTCTGGGTATATTCCATGTATTCCATGGCAGCCCTTAGTGTAATGTTCAAAGAGGCGTTAACAGCAATTCTACAGGTAAATGCACAATATATGAGGAAGTCATAATAAACTCTAACTATGTAGAAATGTCATAAAAAACTTTGAAGTTCGGAGAAATAATAAAAGAAAAAAGGCAAAGTACCCCCTTAGTGTGCATCAGTCCTTAATTATAGAATAGGTTTGGCTGGGAAAAGATCTTAAAACTTAAAGGGGAACTTGGTCCAAAATAACTTTGGTAAATTTAATAGTGATATTGCTTCCTTAGTTTTTTGTTTGGTTTTTTTTGCATACGTTAGGAGACTAGATATTTACATTTTTGTTGTGATCTGGCACGCAGCCTCACCAGATCCCCTGCACTTCCTGCTTCCTCTGCTATAACTATGTGACATCACTCTGCCCTGTGTCTCTCCCTCCCTTGCAGCTTCCTCCCTCCTTACAAGCAGCCTGGCCCCTCCCCTTGCATGCCCCCCTTGGCACTTTCAATTTATACAGCCCCACTTAGCCCCTGCACCCCCGCGAGTCCGCGGACCCCACTCTGGTTGTGCATAGCCCCTGTCCACCAACTGTTCTCGTGCTCCACCACCATCGTGGGTTCGTGGCCCTGGCACACTTGCGGGTTCCGTGGCCCCCTCCCCCTCAGAACACAACCCCCCATACACCAAAACTATGTGAAAACAGCCTTTTCAGGCACATGGGATGATAGGGCTGTAATTCCCTTATCTTCAGACAAGCAGGGAGGGGGTGGACTCCCTGTTTCCCCCTCATTGAAGTCTGAGTCGTGCTCGCCACGCGAGGTGAGGAGAATGCCTTTAGATGTCACATGTAACAAAACACAACCCTCCCACACAATCAACAAAACCCTCCCAACCCACCCACTGCATCTTTTGGGTCAGTAATTTCTACAACGTAGATAGGGTTTGGTTGATGGCTTCGGTTTTTTCCAAGGTAGGAAACTGGCCTTTCATTTACAACTGCTGGAGACCACAGTTCCCCTTTGAAGTTTTAATATCTTTTCCCCAGTATGACCCTCATTCTATAATTAAGACTGAATGCATGCATATAGGGGGGTACTTTTCTTTTTTTCTTTCATATATCATTTTATCTTATTCCCGTGTGCATTGTTTAGTCTCAACATAGAAAGTGGCTGTGGCGGAACATGTTTTTGCCCATTTCGAATTAGGAAAAAGACATAAAATTTGAAGAAAAACACCTCTTTAAAGCACATATTTTTTATTACATAAACTTTTAGAACACCAAAACTATATGAACCAACATTTAAAGGGTTTTAATTTGTGACTCTGCCTTAGAAATATATCTTTAAGGTGAAGGGAAAAAAAGTGCTGTGAAGGTTCTCATCATCCAGTCAGGTATATCGTTGTATTCCAATTAGTCAACTGACTTGAAATGTAGTTCTTGAAGACTTTGCTAGTCATCCGACTGGCTTTCTCATTCAGAAATGACTTGTACAAGAATCTGTGGCATTAAATGGTCCCTGGAAAATCCCAAATTAGCATATCACAGGCCAGTGTTAATAGGGTGTGATTAGATATTGGCTACAGAGGTGTTATAGGAACCCCAGAGTAAGGTGTTAAAACACATTGTACTGCAGACAGTTGTGTCGAACCCCCCCACCTCATATTTAGGCTTGTTTCTTCTTTCTTTCACTAGAATGGCCTCCTTACACCTCTTCTTGAACCAGTCACGTTCCTCTCTCCAGTAGTTAACATACAATTCTTCAAAGGTTTTCCTTGATTCCTTAACGATGCAGATACACGCTTGATCCTGACCCGAGGAAATTGGCTCTCTGTGCTGGGCCATACTTTTTTTTTGTTTTGATGCAGTTTGCTGTTTGGTCCGCCCCACATACAAATCAGAGCATCGTCACTGCACTGCACTGGCATATATGATGTCGCTTTTCTTGTGTTTTGGTATTGGGTCGTTTCGGATGTACCAATTGCTGCGGCCTCAGTGTGTTTTGTTCGGTTTAAAAGCAGACATCGGATACTGTAGTTTTTGACAAATTCCTTCTATTTCTCTCGGGACCCCTCTACATATGCGGATGACCATGGTTCTTTCCTCTGTCTTGCTGTTCCCCTTCACTGTTGGTATTCGTGTTCTTTTTCTTCCATTCTACTTCTTTTGTAGTAGAAAATGCAAAAAAGAAGTTTTTCAGAGGTTTTGTTTGCAGCTTCACATTACATAACTAGGTATTATTCCTCCAAATTATTATGTGCCCTGGTAAGAAAATCTAAAACCTACTTCATCGCAAATTATGAGTTCCTCTGCCACCCATCTACCTAATAATTTACAGGAGAATTTTAATAACAAGCCTATCGTTTAAAATGGTGCTATTTGCCCCAACCACTCAGCTGTTTAGCTTTCAATGTTAAATAGATCTGATGGTATGGGCAATTAGCACCATTTTAAACAACTAAGACTTTAGACAACTCCTGTTAGTTTTTAAGTTAAAAAAAAACAAATCTTGGTCTAAAACACAAGTAAACCATTGCCATTTCTATAAATGCACTATATGAGTGACACTCATGCCCAATGAAAAAGAAATTTGTTGTTTAAAAGTTTTCCCCATAGGGGCTGACAATCTGGCTCCTCCCCCCCTGTCCCGCCATGGTATCGTACATGCCCAATAGCCATGCCCTTAATGGCCGAAGAATAAAAATAACTCATCTTTATTTTTGGCATGTAATACTTACTTTAAATGTGTCTGGGAAAATCTGTTCCTTGCACAGCCATGTTTAAGTTTTAATGGGGAGGGTTTAAACCTTTAAGTGCCACAGATCCTATATATATGATCTGTGCAGAAAAGGCCAAACGATGCCCACAGATCGTATATATATGTTTCTGTTGCTGGCCCTTTAAATGGGCCTGCTAAAATTGGGCCATGCTAGGGGGCAAACTCGGGGGGCAGCTATCAAGTGCCCCCCCTACCCCCCTTGGTCCCCTCCTCAGGTTTCATTATCCAAATCCGGGGGGATCGGAGATATCCTAGCTTAAAGGGCATGTCCACTCCCTCCAAAACTATAATCCCCCCCCCCAACTCTACTGGCCCCACCTTTAGTGTAGTTAATCCTTACCTCACATCCCAGCTCCTAGGGTTTCTCCTAGTGTCCCCCCCCAACGTCCCAAAAAAGACTACCAGGAGCCTAGCAGAGTCCAATGGACACTGCCTGCTATGCTGGCCTCAGGTAGTTTTTGCCAGCACGCAAGCCCTTCCTCCCTTCCCCCCTCCCCTCCCCCTCCCTCTCCCTGCCCATCCCTCCCTCCCCTCCCGTTCTACTATCCCTCCCCCTAGCTCATATTCCCCCTGTATATTGTGGCTCCCCATGTCTCCCCAGCCCTCCAACCGCTATTTTTTTGTTTTTAGAACTCCCCAAACTCTTCTTACCTCTCCTCTTTCTCCGGCGAAGTGAGCTGCCGAGCAGCCGCGTCTGTGATTGGCTGCCGCTCCAGCAATCACATTTCTTGCAAGCAGAGGGGCCGGAGCGCGCGGAGGATCGAGGGAGTGTAAGTGAGTTTGGGGCGGCTTTCTAAAAAAATTTAAGCCGGTTGGGGCTGGTGAGCCCATGGGGGACCATATATTAAAAAAAAATTGTTCAGGCTGGACACCTGCCTTACATGCATGAGCTGGGGGCACCACCCCGGGAGAGATGAAGAGAAGTCTGTGCGATGAACACCACCATGTGACATACATGATTTCCCTGCTCCACACCCGGGGTCTTCCCCTTAGGTTTCCCCCGGTCTGTAACCTGTTGGTGTAGTGGAGGTCTGCACCTGCGATTCCCATCAGAATACAGTGCAGATACCTGGTAATAAAGCTTGTCAGTGTGATTGTGTGACTAGCTTTACATACATCTTTTTTTGAATGGAACTCAGAGTTCCATTCACAAATAGGATTGGGAACAGAATCGAAATTGTGACCACTTCTGCTCACCAGATTATTGATCTTTGCCAATAAATGAAAAATCCCTTCCTGGAAAATGATTTCCCGGAAGTGATTTTTCCGTCGGATTTCGAATTGGAAAACGGCATTTATTTTATGTTTGGGAATGATCCAAAAAAAAGGGAAATGCAACGCAAAAAAAATTCTTAAAGTGATACACACAACCTTTTTTTTTTTTAACCCTAAACTATAAATTAGCAAAAACTTGTCTTCTCCAAGCTTCCCAATGCCCCCCGGTGAATATCAAAACGAGATCATTATTTGTCCATTTTAAGGGAAACTAAGCCTATTTTAGTAGAAATTTTGCAGAGGTAGGTACTAAAAAAGACCGATTGAATTTTTAGGATCAGTAAAGTGTGCAAAACTTTGTGACTCTCCGTACTAACTGGTTTTTCACTAAAATACCACTAAAGGGGGGAGCATGGGTCCCATTTGAGCTAGTTTGGGGGTTTAGATAGGAATTCTAGCATACCGTTTTGATTCAGGACTGTGGGAGATTGACATTTAGCAGGTTTTTTTACTTGCCAAGGGGGTTTAGGTAGGATTTCAACCTTTGATAATCTAATTTTTTTTTTCACAAATCTCCTAAAAACACAGAGTTCTTTGGATTACTGCGTCTGGAATTCTTCATGTATGTATAAAAGCTTGCATCATAATGTAACTGAGGAGTGTAGATCCAAAAATATATAGTTTTGTGGTGGGTATTTCCACGTTTTCGGGGCTGTTTCCTTTGAAAAATTGTAGGCTGTTCAAATTTAACAGCGCACTTTGATTTTTTCTTGTAATGCACTTGGGCATGGCTCCCATTTGAGCTAGTTGGTGGCCACGTCTCTTTGTGCCTGCATAAAAGAATGACACCGTTCTCTCCTTCTTCTTGGGCTATTCGCTTCCACGTGCTGTGTGTAACCATGCACATGGCTACTTTTTTCAGAACATTTTGGAGATTGATATTTAGTAACCATTTTTACATTCCTTGAGGTTTTTGCATGACCTTTCTACCTTTTGAAGTTTTTTTTTTTGTTAATTTTTTTCAGAAAAGTGCGACCTTCTATCGATGACTCTGTGCCCACACCGTTGATGGTATGAATGAACAAACGACAGCGTTACATAGCTGAGGTGTGTAGAGGTCACAATAAAAGTTTTGTGTGGGGTATTACTGATTTACGGGGGTGTTTTTCTGGAAAAAATTGAAGACTGTTCAATTCAGAGTTGGCCTAAATATTTTGCTTTTTCTGAGCCATCGTGCACTGTCTCACTTCATGGCTATTCGCTTCCATGTGCGTGTGTGTAACCACGCATATTGGCATACCGTGTGATCCGGAGACATTTGGGAGATTGATATTTAGTAACTTTTTTTACATTCCTTGAAGGTTTTGGCATGATTTCTATCTTTTAAGGGATTTTTTTGTTAATTTTTTCAGAAAGTGCGACATTCTACACGAACTGCACCCCACCATTGATGGTAGGAATGAACAAACACACTGCATTGTCGCCTTTGTGGCTATTCGCTTCCCACGTGCACCGTGTGAAACCACACATATGGCATACCGTTTGATTCTGAACATTTGGGAGATTGATATTTAGTACCTTTTTTTTTTTTTTACATTCCATGAGGTTTTGGCATGATTTCTATCCCTTGAAGTTGTTTTTTTGTTCATTTTTTCAGAAAAGTGCGACCTTCTATGACAAACTGTCACCCACACCATTAATGGTATGAATGAACGAACTACAGTGTTACGTAGCTGAAGGTGTGTAGATTTTAGGAATATATATTTTGTGAGGGATATATTCTGAGTTACGGGGTTTTTGTGGGAAAACTTCAGACTGTTCAAATTCATAGTTCTTGAATATGTTTTGCTTTTTCTGAGCCATCATGCATTGTTTTCACTTCGTGGCTATTCGCTTCCCATGTGCGTGTGTGTAACCAGCACATGGCATCCGTTTGATTCAGGACATTTTGAGATTGATATTTAGTACCTTTTTTTACATTCCTTGAGGTTTTGGCATGATTTCTAACCTTTTAAGATTGTTTTTTGTTAATTTTTTCATAAAAGTGGCGACCTTCTAACGACGAACTGCACCCACAACCATTGATGGTATGATGACAAACTACACACCGTTACATAGATGAAATGTGTAGATTAGAGAATATATAGTTTTGTGGGGAAAAACTGCAGACTGTTCAAATTCAGAGTTGCTTGAATATTTTTGCTTTTTCTGAGCTATCATGCATTGTCTCACTTCGTGGCTATCCGCTTTCACGTGCGTGGTGTAACCATGCACATGGCAGATACCGTTTGATTTAGGACATTTTTGAAGATTGTATTTAATACCTTTTTTTACATTCCATGAGGTTTTGGAATGATTTCTACCTTTTGAAGTAAATTTTTTCAGAAAGTGCGACATTCTATGACAACTGCGCCCACACTCTTGATGGTTATCATGAACGAATGACAGCGTACATAGCTGAAGGTGTGTAGATTTCAGGAATATAAAGTTTGTGGGGGTATTTCTGATTTATGGGGGTGTTTTTTGGAAAAAACTGCAGACGTTTCCAAATTCAGAGTTGGCTAAATATTCATGCTATTCCCGCTTCCACCTGCGTATGTGTAACCACACAAATGGCATACCGTTGAAAAGTGGATTTTTTGTTTTTTTTTTCAGAAAATCTGCAAAAAGTGCAAACTTCTACGAAGAACTGCGCCCACAACATTGATGGTATGAATGAACGAATTACAGTGTTACATAGATGAAATGTTAGATTCGAGGAATTATAGTTTGTGGGGGGTTTTTTGTGGCAGACTGTTCAAATTCAGAATTGCCTGAATATTTTCGCTTTTTCTGAGCCATTGTGCATTGTCTCACTTTGTGGCTATTCGCTCCACGTCCGCGTGTGTACGTATCCACCAATTTGTTTATCATATCACCAAGTTGTAATCATTATATTGCATACCGTTTGATTCAGGACATTTGGAGATTAATATTTAGTAACTATTTTTTCATTCCATGAGGTTTTTGGCATGATTTCTAACCTTTTGAATGGTGGTTTGATGTACATTAATTTTCTGTTTTGTATTAATGTTATATTTTGAACCTCTGCACTGCATACTGATGGAGGGACCCCTAAATCCCCTACCCCTCAGTGTGTACAGTAGACTTGGGCTGAATAAAGTATCATCAGGCTCACAGAATGTAGCCACTGTAAACCATGTAGTTATTAGGGATGTACTTTGGGTTCTAATAGAACCCAGATTCGAATCGAACCCGGCGGTTTCGAAGTCCCGACGAAACTTTCGGAACTCGAATTTTTCCAAGTTTTCGATTTTTATCGAAAATTCGATATTTATCGAAATCGAGTAGTATAGTAAATCGAATCGTAATGAAGTGATGATTATCGAATCGAAAGTAGAATGATTATCGAAATCGAAAGTAGATGATTCGGTAACCCTCGAATGTATGTGCCTATTTCGCCCAACCCTCGAATGTACAAGCTGATTTCGGAAACCCCGTATTTGTGATATCGGTAACCCCGCAAAGTAAATGTTCGATTTCGGTAACCCTTGAAAATACCCGCAAAAGCTCGAAACAGCCCTATTGTGAGAAAGGATAGATTTTAAATGAGTTTTACTTTATTTATTAGTTCCCCAGACCATTCCCAGGTCCCTGTGTTATTTACAGTAACCTACTATTACTATTTCATCCCCTTCAAATTGATAGAATCTTTCGAATTTTTTTCCCCATAGACTTCTATGGGTCCGTTTTCGAATCTCGAAACTTTAACTGTAAATTCGAAATTCGAAAACGGGACGAAACCTCATCAGTTTCGAACATCTCTAGTAGTTATATGGTCCGTAAAACCAATTATGAGTATGGTAAGGATGGGTGTAGCAAATCTCACCTCACATTAAAGATTACATCAATTGTAAAACCGAAGGTGTCATTTATATCCTTGAAATGTACACTGTAAAAAAATTGATATTGGTAAAACTATAAGATCATTGGGCACCAGGATTTTGGAACACTGTCCGTAATATAAAGACAAAAATCAGGACAGCCCGCAGTCCAGACACTTTGAAGTTAGTACATTCGAGTAATGTTTTAATGATATGAAACGCTTGGGCATTGAAAAAGTCCCACACCCGCTCGAGGGGGGGGAGATTGGGATAATTGTATTTGCAAAAAGAGCTCGTTGATTTCGAAATGAACTCATTAACCCCAAAGGGGCTAATGAGGACTTACCTTCAATGTTTCCTATAAACCAGAGACCAAAATACATCTATTGACATTTACCTGCTTACAGTACACCTGATAAGCCATCTCCGTTTTTTGAAACATTTAAACAATGTAAAATTAGTTTCATTACATGTGTTAATTATTGTTCATAACACTATATAGGTATATTGTATCATAATTTTGAATAACCACTTTTGTACATTTGTTACATTCCCTTTATAATATGCAGTCCGATAACTATGATAACAGCCCCCAATTAAATCCGAGTAGGTAAGACCTCTCTAATTGGACTATTTCCGAAAATTTGGGAGGAGTTAACTGTACTCTTAACTTCAGACTGTACGATCTCTATTCAGATCGGAAGAAGAAGGGCGTGTCCCTCCAAACCGTGTGTCGGTTGGAGGGTCATCCTAGTAGCGTACTCGAGCAGACAACAGAGTTTGGAGTATAACTAACTATAGCGGGAGATTAGCCTTTTAAGTCAGGCCGAGGTTCTCCGAGTTAACGTCTGCGAAGTGGAGGGATCCAATGCGGCATACATCGAATATGGATGGACCTGGGAAGACATCGGTTGAACATGGGTGGTAGATATACTTACCCTTTGTTTTGCTTCCTCTCTAGCTTTTTTTGCCTCCAGCCTGTGATTCATTAGGTATGGGTTACCCTGATCTCTGAGATGGGGAGTTCCGCGGATGCGCCCTATTATTTACTTGCTGCTTGCTCATTTGTTGCAACTTCTGTATTTATTTTACATCTTGTCATACTGATTCTTTGTTGCTGAACTTTGGATGCTCTGGTTAGTTAAGATTTATTTATTAATCCTGGGGATGCCCAGGAGTCGTTTAGTATATGTATATTTTTTGAAGTATTTTTTTTGTTTTTGTTTGAATAATAAAGATATTTTTATACTATACTGAAGGTTTCATCAAACATTGTTTATTTATCTATTTTCCCCATTTTTATCTTTTTGGGGCCTTATTTTCCCTGATTTATGCCCAAGCGAGTGCTCAGAGCTTTCTGAGTAGAGTGGGGTATTTTCTGTTAGAGTTTCAGCTCTATCTGATAACTTTATCTGACTTGTACAGTAGACGTTCCCTGAGATATCCCGAAAGAATATTGGTTAAACCATGCTTTCTCACCATATATTGTTTTTCACTAAATGTTTTTGTTGCTTGTTTTATCATTAGTTTTTCGTGCTTTCCCCTGGTACCCCGGCCACACAACGTACTCTATGTACCCCTACTTACAAGCAGATCATGCAGTAGCAGAGAAGGGCACACCACTCATAGTACTGAAAAGGCCTTCGATACTGGATTGGTCTTTCATGTTTTGAAACATTCGGGGCCTCTTGGGTTAACATTTGTGTTGGCATTGATGCACTCTCTACTCAACCCCTACAGGTTTGGATTAAAGTGCCAGAGCCATATCAACTGTCTCACCATACCAACAAGGCATGAGACAGGCTGCCCATTATCCTCACTGCTCTATGCAATGAGCATAGAACCCCAAGCCACTTTTTTGGTTTTTGTTAACTGTCTTTCCAGTCTACAAAACCAGATATAAAATCTCCTTATATGCCGACGATGTGCTCTTAACAATTGACCCACACCCCAAACCTCTCGTCTCCAACCTACACAACACTCTGACCGATACTGGAAACTTTCAGGCTACAATATAAATGATGGAAGACAGAAGCCCTCCCTCTAAATCTCCCACACACCCAACCACAATTACATACTCATGGAAAGTCAACAAAATTAGATACTTAGGCGTCAAACTCACCTCCAGATTCAAGACTTATATAAAGCAAATTTTATCCCATGCTTCTTACCATAAAATCCCTACTGACATACATGGAAAACCTACCCTCATACCTGTTTGGAAAATCTCCTCACTAAAAATGACCACTCTGTTCCAAAACTGACATACTTATTTTCAACTCTCCCCAATCGACATACCCCCAGAATAATTTGTACCTGGCACAAGATTTACTTTAAATGCATCTGGAAAAATAAAACACAGAGTATCCTGGAAAGTTTGCAGTAACACGACGCACACAAGGGCACAACATAGAGGCACAACTGCGTCATCTTACCCATTGGGCAACTGTAACTCCCTCAGCAGAGGGTTGAAATTGAAGAGCCCAAAATTTACCGGCACACTTGCTTACACTACTCACCTCCAAAACAGGACTTTCTTCACAATACACAGGCCCAATGCAAGTCACATACAAACTTTGGCATAGACTCATAAACTCTATAAATTACTCAGTAAGGCCTCTCAACTTGTCCCTTTCACACAGATCCCAGACATCCCCCTAGTTTAATTGCAGCACACACAGATTCTAGACAAACTTACATACGGCACGCTATTATGATATTGTAGACAGAGTCACTAGAACCTCTACACATTCGAAGAACTTATAAACAAAAAGAAGATTTCCCCACTCTGTCCTATGCTTATTGCCAGATTAAACACAGGGCAGACACACTAACAAACGAACAGGAATTTTCTCTCAACTCACACACTTTGAACAGTTGCTCGTCCAAGGTCCCCAGAGAAGAGGCATAATCTCACATATATATTATATTCTGAACACTATACCTTCCCGAACCTCCCTTCAACATAAAGTATAGGACACGCACGGGAAAGGCCCGTGGGCATGCATATCCCCCCAACACAGGAAGACAATTTGGGAAACCAAAGCCAAAACATTGATAAATATAACCACACAAGAAAACGGATACAAATCCTACTACCTGGTATTACACACCGGAGAAATTGCATGCAATCAATCCCTTCCTCCCAGTACATGTTGGAGATGTGGAACCGCACCACGCACACTGCTACACATTTACTGGACTGTCCCTGGCCTATCAACCTACCTGGACCTCAGTACAACAACTGTGAACGAATTGATGGGCTCTCCGATCTCTCTTTTTTTCTTTTCCCTGCACTGTACTACTGATGTCCCCCATCCAGATCTAAAAACACAGAGAGATCTATCGAACACATACTCACATTAGTAAATGCCTAATACCCAGATACTCAGAGACATTCAGAACCCCCACATTTTCAGAACTTCTACATAAAAATTAGTGATGTACAATACTGAAGTACAGATAGGACAAAGTCCATATGCACACTAACCCCAGTGGGTGCACAACATCCAGAATCCCCACTTCAAAGGGAACGAATAGCTATAAAATACACAGGTAGACTTGCACTCCAAACGGTGAATAGTTAATTAATAGCCAAACATCAGCAAATCAAACAAACGTTTCGGGGTAACAACCCCTTTCATCAAGTGATGTGAACCAACACAGTGTGGGCTTAAATAGCCTAGTGCTAAAAGGTACTGCCCCTGGTGGGTGTGTGCAAGTGCACACTACCATGAAATCATAGATAAAACATGATGCCAATGAAATCATAGATAAAACAATATTACCGATAATAATATATACATATAAATATATCATATAAGTGTTGTATATAACAGTAATGTGTAGGGAGCAATATAAAAGTCACATGGGACTAATAATATAAAGTGTCTAGTTCAATACGTAAAGTGACGATAGTTAGACATTATGTATATGGAGGCACGGTATGCCCCACCATGGAAGGAGATCCCTGGGTGTAAATAGGTAGACCAGTGAAACAGTAAAAAGTGCCCAATAGTGCAATTAATAAAGTATAAAATCCTACAAATGTAACAATCGACATAAGGTAAGTCTATTCTCTAAACATTGAATGAATCTATTCTCTGAACATTTAATCCAGCATCGGGAATCTCTTTAGAACACTTGTTTCAGGTCTGGAGGATTCCAAACATTGAAAAAAGGATATTTTCAGGAATCTCAGTCTCAATTTTGATAGTGCCAAGAGGTCCACTAGATGCATGAGTGTGTAACTATAGGGGAAACAATGAAAAAGACACTGTGTCGCTGGACCACATAAAGATAAAGCATTTACAAATATAGAACAGATAACCAGATAAAAATAGGACAGGCAAATTACATGGCAATATTTTACAAGAAGGCAGACCATTCATATCTTCATTAAGACCAAAGGGGGATAGCGTGTGTAATTTATCCGTCCAGAAGCATTCCCTTGTAGTAATCTAACATCATGATTCACCCCCTGATTGTCTTTACTAACTACTTCTAGTACAAGCCATCTCAATTGTGAGGCTCTGTGTCTGTTTTAATGTGAAGTGTTTACTCACTGACGTTTCATACCTCTTTTTTTCTTCTGAGGCATCATAATTTGTGATGTCCCGTTTGTGTTCCCCAATCCTCATTCGTATTTTCACGTTTGGTTTTCCCACATTGCTTTTGCCACTGGGCACTTAGGAGATAACACAACGCTACTGGTTCTACATGTGGCATAGTCCCTAAGTTTGATTTCATTCCTTTGAGGGGATGTGAGAGAGCTATTGCCGTTATAATGGCATTACATGCATGACAATTACGACAGGGATATGTGCCTATTTGGGGACTACCTATAAATGATTGAGGTGCTCGTTTTAGGGAGCAATAAACGGTGCGTGTGAGTACATTCCCAATCGTTCTAGCTCTCTTATAGAGAACAGGGTGGATTTTTTGAATAGGGATCCATATTCGGGATCGGATTGCATGATCTGCCATTATCCCTAATGATCCTTTGAATACTATCAGATAAAGTGTGATAGGTAGATACAAAGGGAATTCTGTCTGTATCAGATTGCTTCTTTTCTGTCTGTAATAGGGAATCCCTATTGGATGCTAGAGCCCTAGCTAGATCACTGGTAATTGTATTTTCATCATAACCTCGTGCTAGAAATTTCTGTTTAATCTCTTCCATTCTTAGTTTACAGCGTTCATCCTCCTGTACTATCTGCGAATTCTCAAAATTGGCTGAATGGTAGTCCCTTAATCACATTTTTGGCAGGGTGGCTGGACGCTAAGAGCATGTTATTTCTATCGGTGTCTTTGAGTATAGGTCTGTAATCAATTTGTCATCCTTTTTAGTGACCAATACATCTAGTAGTTGACACTGTGAAATCATATTGTAACTGTAATTTCAACGTAGGATCACATTGTTATAATTATTTCACAAACTCTAAAAGCATAGCTGGTTCACCATCCCAATAAAGAATACATCGTCTTATATCTGACATAGTGCTGTATAAGAATGTAAATGTGCTATTTGAGAAAATGCAAAGTTTTTCAAGTTAGTAACAAAAATGTTCGCATATCGGGTGCGGCAAAATTGGCGCCCATGCTGGTACCTTGGACCCATAAAAGCAAATACCAGAAAAAAAGAGACATAATATTAATACAATCAAGGATAGAATTACTTAATTGACTCGTGATGAGTCTATAATAAATCAAAGCTGCCATCACTCCATTTTGTGTGTCTAACACAAGTGCCAGAATTCATTTCCATGACCGACAGTCCTTCATTGTGTGGGATTGAATTGATAGCGATTCTATGTCCATTGTACACAGTAATTTGTTCTCAGTAAAGTCTGTAATGTTTTTTAAATGATTAATGGATGCTGTGGTATCCTTAAGACATCTTTTATCACTGTGTACTATAAGGCTGTAGAATGAATCAATGTAGATTCCTAGTGTTGCAGAAGGGATCTACACCGGACACAATGGGACGGCCAGGAGGGGAGACAATACTTTTATGAATTTTTGGGAGGAGATACAGTACAGGACACCTGGGTTAATCGCATATAGGAAATCTTTCACATGTTATACAATGATCCCAAATTAAATGCTTCCAGGATAACACTGTCAACTTCCTTCTTATCTTAAACGTGGGGTCCCCGTAATGGGTGTAGTGTTCAAGTTTGGTAATTTGCCTTTCCGCTTCTAATAGGTAATCATGAAGATCCATGACAACTGTGCCCCTCCCTTGTCATCCTTCTTGATATAATCCTTTAGTTTTTTTGATGTTTTGTAGTGTCCTAAATTCCTTTTTAGTTAGGTTTATAGTTTCGTGGTTTCGACTGCCAGGGAAGAGTTTTTAACTTTCAGTTGTACCATATTATTAAATGTATCCAGCGTAGAGTTAATGATATTAGGTTATAAATGTAGATTTTTTTCTAAACTGGCCGGGAGGGTGGTATCCCTTATTAAACACATTTTTAATTTGAGGTTTCTAGTGAACCTAAACCACTCTTTCTGAAATTCAAACAGGCTCCCTGTTGGGTAGGAACAAACCCCAAACCTTTATTAAAAAGTATCTCTTCCTCCTCTGGTAAATGTATGTTTTGAAAGATTCACCAGCAGTGATTCCTGCCTATGGGGAGTGGAGGGGAAACAAAAGGCACATAACCTGGAGCTACTTCTGGACCGTGTTCTCCAAGCTGGACCTTGCCTTCCTCTGTCTTTGTTTTCTTGGCTTCTTCTCCGGATCTTCTTCTGCCCCCTTTGTGCCTGGTTGGTGTGTGTTGGCGAGCTGTGGGTAAAAAATCACTTGCAGCACTGTCCGTGGAGCCAGAGCTGTCCCGGCCTTCGCTGAAGAGTCTCTGCGGCGTCTTCGATCCCCGCCACTGTGCGAGGTCGCTTCTCCGTAGCAACGAGGTCACCTTTCCGTTGCCACGAGGATTCCGGCGTTCGCAGTCTCTCCTTTGCCCAGCTGTAGACCCTTTTCAGCTCGTAGTCCTTGGTATCCCCGACGGAACTTGTTTAACTTTCTCTGGATCAGGTCAGCTTTGATGTTCCGCATCAAGGTAGTTAAATGCTGTTGTATTTCAGTTATTTTTTCTACTGACACCAATGTTTTAGTTCTTGTTTCAGTGTTATGGATCTCTTGTCTCACCTTCTTGTATAGCCAGTTGTAGGTGTTCAATGGTCAGATAAAATCAATCGATACTGCATTTGTTTAGTATTAAATACCCTTTCTCCTGTTACCTGGTCATTTTGACATAAAAATGGGATGAAGGTTGACTCTAGTCTCCTGGGATGCGCTCTGCAATGTCGATATTCTCGTAGCCGTAATAGTGTAAATGGAGGTTATTTCTCTCTCCTTAGGGCTTCCAATCTATCCTTGCAGTCCCTTTCGGAGTACTTAGGGAATAGCTTCCACATCAGTCAGTAATCCCAATATTCTTTTTTCTCCGCTTCGGAGTATGCCAAGTTTTGGCTCTTTCAGTGGTCGTTTTGGCAATATCTGTGAATGACATCACTAAATGGAGGGGTAGGTGCAACACGGGTGAAGTAATGCAATACAGATAGGAACAAGTCCGTCAGACACACTAACCCCAGGTGTGTCATATGGACACTTTATATTTTATTAGTCCCATGTGACTTTTATATTGCTCCCTACCATTACTGTTATATACAAACACTTTTATAGAATATATTTATATGTATTATATTATATCGTAATATTGTTTTATCTATGATTTCATTGGCAATCATGTTTTTTATCTATGATTTCATTGGTAGTGCTCTTGCACACTCCCCACCAGGCAGTACCTTTTTAGCACTAGGCATTTAAGCCCACACTGTGTTGCGTTCACATCACCTGATGAAGGGGTTGTTTACCCCGAAACGTGTTTGATTTGCTGATGTTTGGCTATTAATAACTATTCACCGGTTTGGAGTGCAAGTCTACCTGTGATATTTTATAGCTATTCGTTCCCTTTTGAGGTGGGATTCTGGACTGTTTGCACCCACCTGGGGTTAGTGTGGCATATGGACTTTGTTCCTATCTGTATTGCATTACTTCACCCGTGTTTGCACTACCCCTCCATTTAGTGATTCATTCAAGATATGCCAAAACGACACTGAAAGAGCCAAAACTTGGGCATACTCCGAAGCGGAGAAAAAAAGAATATTGGTATTATGACTGATGTGGAAGCTATTCCCCTAAGTACCTCATAAAGGGACTGCAAGGATAGATTGGAAGCCCTAAGGAGAAAGAAATTAACCTCCATTTACATATTACGGCTCTACGAGAATATGCCATTGCAGAGCGCATCCCCAGAGACTTAGAGTCAACCTTCATCCCATTTATTTCAAGATGACCAGATACAAGGAGAAAGGGTATTTAAATACTAAACAAATGCAGTATCGTCTGATTTATCTGACCATTGAACACCTACAACTGGCTATACAGAAGGTGAGACAAGAGATCCATAACTGAACAAGAACTTAAAACATTGGGTGTCAGTAGAAAAAATAACTGAAATACAACAGCATTTAACTACCTTTGATCGCGGACATCAAAGCTGACCTGATCTAGAGAAAGTTAAACAGTTTCCGTCGGGATACCAAGGACTACGAGCTGAAAAGGGTCTACACTGGGCAAAGAGAGACGCGAACGCCGAATCCTCGTGGCAACGGAAAGCGTGACCTCGTTGTCTACGGAGACGCGCCCTCGCAACAGTGCCGGGGATCCGAAGACGCCGCAGAGATCTTCAGCTGAAGGCCGGGACAGCTCTGGCTCCACGGACGTGCTGCAAGTGATTTTTTTACCCACAGCTCGCCACACACACCCAACCAGCACAAAGGGGCAGAAGAAGATCCGGGAAGCCAACGAAAACAAGACGGAAGGGAGGCAGTTCCAGCTTGGAGAACACGGTCCAAGAAGTACTCCAGTACTGTGCCTTTTGTTTTCCCCTCCACTCCCCTAGGCAGGAATCACTGCTGGTGAATCTTTCAAAACATACATTTACCCAGAGAGGAAGAGATACTTTTTAATAAGGTTTGGGGTTTGTTCCTACCCATACAGGGAGCCTGTTTGAATTTCAGAAAGAGTGGTTTAGGTTCACTAGAACCTCAAATTAAAATTTGTTTTAATAAGGATACCACCCTCCCGCGCCAGTTTAGAAAAAAATCTACATTATACCTAATATCATTAACTCTACGCTGGATACCTTTAATAATATGGTACAACTGAAAGTTAAAACTCTTCCCTGGCAGTCGAAACCACAAAACTATAACCTACTAAAAGGAATTTGGACCTAGAAAACATCAAAAAAACTAAAGGGATTATTATCAAGAAGGCTGACAAGGGAGGGCCACAGTTGTCATGGATCTTCATGATTACCTATTAGAAGCGGAAAGGCAACTTACCAAACTTGAACACTACACACCATTACAGGGGGACCCCACTGTAATTAAGAAGGAAGTTGACAGTGTTATCCTGGAAGCATTTAATTGGGGTATCATTGAAAACATGTGAAAGTTTCCTAATATGCGATAACCCACTGGTTCCTGTACTGTATCTCCCCCAAAAATTCATAAAAGTATTGTCTCCCCTCCTGGCCGTCCCATTGTGTCCGGTTAATTCCCTTCTGCAACCACTAGGAATCTACATTGATTCATTTCTAACAGCCTATAGTACACAGTGATAAAAGTATGTCTTAAGAGACCACAGCATTCCTTAATCATTTAAAAAACATTACAGACTTTACTGAAACAAATTAACTGTGTACAATGGACATAGAATCGCTATACACTTCAATCCCACACAATGAAGGACTGTCGGTCATGGAACATGAATTGCTGGACTTTGGTTATGACCACAAAATTGTGTTTTCTCCTTGATTTATTAACTATCTGTCTCAAAGTAATTTCTTCAGATTCATGATTTGTGGTATTTGCAGGTCCAGGTACCAGCATGGGCGCCAATTTTGCGCCCGCATATGCGAACATTTTTGTTACTAACTTTGAAAAACTTTGCATTTTCTCAAATAGCACATTTAATCATCTTATACAGCACTATGTCATATACATAGACGATGTATTCTTTTTTTGGATGGTGAACCAGCTATGCTTTTAGAGTTTGTGAAATATATTAACAATGTGCATCCTACGTTGAAATTCACAGTACAATAGATTTTCACAGTGTTCAACTATCTGATTTATTGGTCACTAAAAAGGATGACAATTGATTACAGAACTCTATCTCCAAAGACACCGATAGAAATAACATCTCTTAGCGTCCAGCCACCATGCCAAAAATGTGATTAAGGGACTACCATTCAGCCAATTTTTGAGAATTCGCAGAATAGTACAGGAGGATGAACGCTGTAAACAAGAATGGAAGAGATTAAACAGAAATTTCTAGCACGAGGTTATGATGAATACAATTATCCAGTGATCTAGCTAGGGCTCTAGCATCCAATAGGGATTCCCTATTACAGACAGAAAAGAAGCATTCTGATACAGACAGAATTCCCTTTGTATCTACCTATCACACTTACTGATAGTATTCAAAGGATCATTAGGGATAATTGGCAGATCATGCAATCCGATCCCGAATATGGATCCCTATTCAAAAACCCCCCTGTTCTCCTATAAGAGAGCTAGAACGATTGGGAATGTACCCACGCACCGATTTATTGCTCCCTAAAAACGAGCACTCAATCATTTATAGGTAGTCCCCAAATAGGCACATATCCCTGTCGTAATTGTCATGCATGTAAGGCCATTATAACCGGCAATAGCATCTCACATCCCCTCAAAGGGAATGAATCAAACTAGGGACTATGCCACATGGATAACCAGTAGCGTTGTTTTATCTCCTTAAGTGCCCATGTGGCAAAGCATATGTGGGTAAAACCCAAACGTGAAATACGACTGAGATTGGGGAACACAAACGGGACATCACAAATTATGATGCCTCAGAAGAAAAAAGAGGTATGAACGTCAGTGAGTAAACTCTCCACATTAACAGACAACAGAGCCTCACAATTGAGATTGGCTTGTACTAGAAGTAGTTAGTACAGAACTCAGGGGGGGTAATCATGATGTTAGATTACACAAAGGGAATGCTTCTGGACGGATAAATTACACACGCTATCCCCCTTTGGTCTTAATGAAGATATGATTGGTCTGCCTTCTTGTAATATTGCCATGTAATTATGCCTTTGTCCTATTTTTATCTGGTTATCTTGTTCTATATTTGTAAATGCTTTATCTTATGTGGTCCAGCGACACAGTGTCTTTTTCATTGTTCCCCTATAGTTTACACACTCATGCCATCTAGTGGACCTTCTTGGCACTATCAAAATTGAGACTGAGACTTTCCTGAAATATCCTTTTTTCAATGTTTGGAATCCTCCAGACCTGAAACAATGTTTCTAAAGAGATTTCCCGAGCTGGATTAAATGTTCAAGAATAATTCATTCAATGTTTAGAGAATAGACTTACCTTATGTCGATTGTTACATTTTGTAGATTTTTATACTTTATAATTGGCACTATGGGCCCTTTTTACTGTTTCACACTGGTCTTACCTATTTACACCCAGGATCTCCTTCCATGTGGGGCATACCGTGCCTCCATATAAACATGTCTAACTATCGTCACTTTACGTATTATCACGACACTTTATATTTATTAGTCCCATGTGACTTTTATCTCCCTACACATTACTGTTATATACACAATTTTTATATGATATATTTATATGTATTATATTATTATCGTAATATTGTTTTATCTATGATTTCATTGGCATCATGTTTTATCTATGATTTCATTGTTTGCTCTTGCCACCCCCACCAGGGTCAGTACCTTTTTAGCACTAGGCTATTTAAGCCCACACTGTGTTGCTTCACATCACCTGATGAGGGGTTGTTACCCCGAACGTTGTTTGATTTGCTGATTTGGCTATTAAACCAATATTACCGATAATAATATAATACATATAAATATATCATATAAAATTGTTGTATATAACAGTAATGTGTAGGGAGCAATATAAAAGTCACATGGGACTAATAAATATAAAGTGTCTAGTGCTAATACGTAAAGTGACGATAGTTAGACATATGTTATATGGAGGCACGGTATGCCCCACATGGAAGGAGATCCCTGGGTGTAAATAGGTAAGACCAGTGAAACAGTAAAAAGTGCCCAATAGTGCAATTAATAAAAGTAATAAAATCTACAAAATGTAACAATCGACATAAGGTAAGTCTATTCTCTAAACATTGAATGAATCTATTCTCTGAACATTTAATCCAGCATCGGGAAATCTCTTTAGAAACATTGTTTCAGGTCTGGAGGATTCCAAACATTGAAAAAAGGATATTTCAGGAAAGTCTCAGTCTCAATTTTGATAGTGCCGTTTTATCTATGATTTCATTGGCATCATGTTTTATCTATGATTTTCATTGGTAGTGCTCTTGCACACACCCCACCAGGCAGTACCTTTTTAGCACTAGGCTATTTAAGCCCACACTGTGTTGCTGTTCACATCACCTGATGAAGGGGTTGTTACCCCGAAACGTTGTTTGATTTGCTGATGTTTGGCTATTAATAAACTATTCACCGTTTGGAGTGCAAGTCTACCTGTGATATTTTATAGCTATTCGTTCCCTTTTGAGGTGGGATTCTGGACTGTTTGCACCCACCTGGGGTTAGTGTGCATATGGACTTTGTTCCTATCTGTATTGCATTACTTCACCCTGTTTGCACCTACCCCTCCATTTAGTGATTCATTCACAGATATTGCCAAAACGACACTGAAAGAGCCAAAACTTGGGCATCTCCGAAGCGGAGAAAAAAAGAATATTGGATTACTGACTGATGTGGAAGCTATTCCCTAAGTACCTCAAAAGGGACTGCAAGGAAGATTGGAAGCCCTAAGGAGAAAGAAATTAACCTCCATTTACATATTACGGCTCTACGAGAATATGCCATTGCAGAGCGCATCCCCAGAGACTTAGAGTCAACCTTCATCCCATTTATATTCAAGATGACCAGAATACAAGGAGAAAGGGTATTTAAATCTAAACAAATGCAGTATCGATCTGATTTATCTGACCATTGAACACCTACAACTGGCTATACAGAAGGTGAGACAAGAGATCCATAACTGAACAAGAACTTAAAACATTGGTGTCAGTAGAAAAAATAACTGAAATACAACAGCATTTAACTACCTTGATCGCGGACATCAAAGCTGACCTGATCTAGAGAAAGTTAAACAGTTCCGTCGGGATACCAAGGACTACGAGCTGAAAAGGGTCTACACTGGGCAAAGAGAGACGCGAACGCCGAATCCTCGTGGCAACGGAAAGCGTGACCTCGTTGCTACGGAGACGCGCCCTCGCAACAGTGCCGGGGATCCGAAGACGCCGCAGAGACTCTTCAGCTGAAGGCCGGGACAGCTCTGGCTCCACGGACGGTGCTGCAAGTGATTTTTTACCCACAGCTCGCCAACACACCAAACCAGCACAAGGGGCAGAAGAAGATCCGGGAAGCCAACGAAAACAAGACGGAAGGGGCAGTTCCAGCTTGGAGAACACGGTCCAAGAAGTACTCCAGGTACTGTGCCTTTTGTTTTCCCCTCCACTCCCCTAGGCAGGAATCACTGCTGGTGAATCTTTCAAAACATACATTTACCAGAGAGGAAGAGATACTTTTTAATAAGGTTTGGGGTTTGTTCCTACCCATACAGGGAGCCTGTTTGAATTTCAGAAAGAGTGGTTTAGGTTCACTAGAAACCTCAAATTAAAATGTGTTTTTATAAGGATACCACCCTCCCGCGCCAGTTTAGAAAAAAATCTACATTTACCTAATATCATTAACTCTACGCTGGATACCTTTAATAATATGGTACAACTGAAAGTTAAAACTCTTCCCTGGCAGTCGAAACCACAAAACTATAACCTAACTAAAAGGAATTTAGGACACTAAAACATCAAAAAAACTAAAGGGATTATTATCAAGAAGGCTGACAAGGGAGGGCCACAGTTGTCATGGATCTTCATGATTACCTATTAGAAGCGGAAGGCAACTTACCAAACTTGAACACTACACACCATTACAGGGGGACCCCACTTAAGTTAAGAAGGAAGTTGACAGTGTTATCCGGAAGCATTTAATTTGGGTATCATTGATAAACATGTGAAAGTTTCCTAATATGCGATAACCCACTGTTCCTGTACTGTATCTCCTCCCAAAAATTCATAAAAGTATTGTCTCCCCTCCTGGCCGTCCCATTGTGTCCGGTTAATTCCCTTCTGCAACCACTAGGAATCTACATTGATTCATTTCTACAGCCTATAGTACACAGTGATAAAAGATGCTTAAGATACCACAGCATTCCTTAATCATTTAAAAAACATTACAGACTTTACTGAAACAAATTACTGTGTACAATGGACATAGAATCGCTATACACTTCATCCCACACAATGAAGGACTGTCGGTCATGGAACATGAATTGCTGGACTTTGGTTATGACCACAAAATTGTGTTTTCATCCTTGATTTATTAACTATCTGTCTCAAAAGTAATTTCTTCAGATTCAATGATTTGTGGTATTTGCAGGTCCAAGGTACCAGCATGGGCGCCAATTTTGCGCCCGCATATGCGAACATTTTTGTTTACTAACTTTGAAAAACTTTGCATTTTCTCAATAGCACATTTAATCATCTTATACAGCACTATGTCAATAATAGACGATGTATTCTTTTTTTGGATGGTGAACCAGCTATGCTTTTAGAGTTTGTGAAATATATTAACAATGTGCATCCTACGTTGAAATTCACAGTACAATATGATTTTCACAGTGTCAACTATCTGATTTATTGGTCACTAAAAAGGATGACAATTGATTACAGAACTCATCTCCAAAGACACCGATAGAAATAACATGCTCTTAGCGTCCAGCCACCATGCCAAAATGTGATTAAGGGACTACCATTCAGCCAATTTTTGAGAATTCGCAGAATAGTACAGGAGGATGAACGCTGTAAACAAGAATGGAAGAGATTAAACAGAAATTTCTAGCACGAGGTTATGATGAAATACAATTATCCAGTGATCTAGCTAGGGCTCTAGCATCCAATAGGGATTCCCTATTACAGACAGAAAAGAAGCATTCTGATACAGACAGAATTCCCTTTGTATCTACCTATCACACTTACTGATAGTATTCAAAGGATCATTAGGGATAATTGGCAGATCATGCAATCCGATCCCGAATATGGATCCCTATTCAAAACCACCCCTGTTCTCCTATAAGAGAGCTAGAACGATTGGGAATGTACTCACACGCACCGATTTATTGCTCCCTAAAACGAGCACTCAATCATTTATAGGTAGTCCCCAAATAGGCACATATCCCTGTCGTATTGTCATGCATGTAAGGCCATTATAACCGGCAATAGCATCTCACATCCCCTCAAAGGGAATGAAATCAAACTTAGGGACTATGCCACATGTAGAACCAGTAGCGTTGTTTATCTCCTTAAGTGCCCATGTGGCAAAGCATATGTGGGTAAAACCAAACGTGAAATACGACTGAGATTGGGGAACACAAACGGGACATCACAAATTATGATGCCTCAGAAGAAAAAAAGAGGTATGAACCGTCAGTGAGTAAACTTCCACATTAACAGACACAGAGCCTCACAATTGAGATGCTTGTACTAGAAGTAGTTAGTAAAGAACTCAGGGGGGGTAATCATGATGTTAGATTACTACAAAGGGAATGCTTCTGGACGGATAAATTACACACGCTATCCCCCTTTGGTCTTAATGAAGATATGAATTGGTCTGCCTTCTTGTAAATATTGCCATGTAATTATGCCTTGTCCTATTTTTATCTGGTTATCTTGTTCTATATTTGTAAATGCTTTATCTTATGTGGTCCAGCACACAGTGTCTTTTTCATTGTTTCCCCTATAGTTTACACACTCATGCCATCTAGTGGACCTTCTTGGCACTATCAAAATTGAGACTGAGACTTTCCTGAAATATCCTTTTTTCAATGTTTGGAATCCTCCAGACCTGAAACAATGTTTCTAAAGAGATTTCCCGATGCTGGATTAAATGTTCAAGAATAATTCATTCAATGTTTAGAGAATAGACTTACCTTATGTCGATTGTTACATTTTGTAGATTTTTATACTTTATAATTGCACTATTGGGCCACTTTTTACTGTTTCACATGGTCTTACCTATTTACACCCAGGATCTCCTTCCATGTGGGGCATACCGTGCCTCCATATAACATGTCTAACTATCGTCACTTTACGTATTCTCACGACACTTTATATTTATTAGTCCCATGTGACTTTTATGCTCCCTACACATTACTGTTATATACAACAATTTTATATGATATATTTATATGTATTATATTATTATCGGTAATATTGTTTTATCTATGATTTCATTGGCATCATGTTTTATCTATGATTTCATTGTTTGCCTTGCCACCCCCACCAGGGTCAGTACCTTTTTAGCACTAGGCTATTTAAGCCCACACTGTGTTGCTTTCACATCACTGATGAAGGGGTTGTTACCCCGAACGTTGTTTGATTTGCTGATGTTTGGCTATTAATAACTATTCACCGTTTGGAGTGCAAGTCTACCTGTGATATTTTACAAATACTGAAGTATATGACGGCTCAGCTGCGACAGAAGACAGACAGACACGAAAAAATATGGAACCCATGCCACTCATACCTGGGACAATAACTACCCTGAGAAAACAAGAACTAACAGAGGGAGATATGACCAACAATTCATTAATCGATATCTCCTCTATTAAAACAGACGCCACTGCCTGGGGGGGAAGGGGGATGCCGCCCAAAGCTTTAATATGTTTTCTATTTTTTCTAATAATGTTAAATAGAAAATAAGATTTGGACAGACGGTGATGGCTTATTAATAGCTCCGGTACACATCGGAATATCTGAAACCTGACTTCACAACAAAGAAAACAACAATTGTATAACAGGGTTTTTCTTTACTTCCTCTTAATAACGCATTGTATAAACAATATTTTTGATAGAGTTTAAGATGAAATTATACAGATGTGTCACTCAATATTTGTTGTTTATTATACCATTAGAACTGTCACTGTTGTCTAAAACAACAGTGCACAATGTTTCTATAATGTACCTTTTGAATAGGGAATGTTGGATGGGTATGTTTTGCACAATACTGAATATATTGAAGCATAAGTGATATTAATTTGACATAATTTATCCATTAAATTTTAAAGGTATTGTATGGTATGTTTCATCCTGGGACACAGAAAACAAGTGCCGAATCTTTCCCATAAAAGGGTTGTTTTTTCAGCATACCAGTAGAAAAAACAAGCAACCATAACTATATTTTTATAAATATTCAGTTTAAACAGGATGTAGCAAGTTTGTTCTTTTAAAATCCACATGCACAGTTTAGTACACATATAAAGTGCATTACAATTTCTAATCTAATGTAGATGCAGTATTAAATAGTTCTAATAAGTAAGTATAGATGCAATATAGATGTGTTGACTTTTTTATCCTCAGTCCCGTCCCTAAGCTTGGCTATTGGGCATGTGTGTACCCAGTGGGCACAGGGGGAGGAGCCCCCATGGGAAAACTTTAAATCCAATATCTTTACTGTCATTGGGCTGATGTCACTCTGAGTAGTTGCATATATACAATGCAATGTTTTTTTGACCAAGTTGTTTTTGCACTTAGTTGTCCTTTAAATGTGTTGAGCATTGCAAATATTTAGTTCATTCCACTTTATTACATACCGCTTCCTGCAAAGCTGCTCCTGAGCAATAGATGTGGACGGTTACCTCTTTCACCCTCAACAATGACACGATATCGGAAGGTATGTACAAAACACATTTTTAGTCACATATACATAAGTTCTCTGCAGGATGTAAGTATGTTTTTGTGCACTGTTTACTTACATATCTGGAGAATGGACAGTCTGTACATGACCAGCATAAGTAGTTTATCATCCATGGGTATAAGAACCCGAACCCATCCTTTAACTCATCTTGTCAATAATACATGAGCGTGGCGCTGAAACAATTGAGCAACAAATGTAAGAATTAGGTGGATATTACAGATATCCAATCTCATGCAAATCACTCAGAAACCTGGTATTCCTGAGATTAACTATTGTTTCTATAACTTTGTGAATTTTAGATCTCTGTGTGCTTTCTCGCTTTAAATATCTCCCACCTTCTGTGTATGTTATGTTATTGTTTCACAACTTAGTCGCCATCCATCCAGTCCAACCCATTTATCAATACATCTCATTACCTCTTACTATGAAATGCCCCCTTCCACAGCAATCCAAAATGATCCGTATTTTGTTTGATGTATATATTCCCGCTACTTTCCAGTGACCTAATTTGACATAAGTAGATTTTTCATGAGTCTTGGGAAGGCTAAGCTTTCTCAAAACAAACAGGCAAGAAACAAATCTTTCCAAAAGTTTCAAGTGTACTTAGGCACACTGCTGTTGGCTGGTTTAGCCAGACAAATAGGTGAGGTGCAATCCTCTCAGCCCCCTACTTCCAGGGCTCCATAACCAAGCAAGGTATCAAAGTAGAGGAGCACACTACTGCAAGTGAAAATTTCTTTAATAGTGCAAAAACAACAAACTACAACGTTTCGGGACTCTGCGTCCCTTCCTCAGGTATAACTGGTATCAAGTGTTGCACACAACTATATCCCTTGGGCTCCACCCACATCCATGTGCTAGTTGATTGATGCCCCTGGGTTCCAAAGTGAGGCTATCCATATAATACAAAGTGCCAATAGTGCTATTCATACAGTACAAAGTGCCATATATTAATAAGTGACAGTGCATCAATCATATCATCTATGTGGACATATATAGGTTAAAAGTATACATGTAAAAAGCATAAAAAATATCTAAAACTTGTTGCAAAGGAAAATCCTCCAATATAAAGTGCATATATATTAAGTGTATCAATCTTAACATGTGAAGGTAAAAGATAGTGTTACATATAATTAAAAACTTATTCATATTCTAGAATAAACATAATAAGTAACAGTTACAAAATAGTCCATCTTCTTGATATAGGTGTCATTAATTTTCATGCCCAGTAGATGGCGTTATCAAGCCTGAGTATAAAGTATAGACACAAAATATATAATCTATATATACATATAAGATAATAAATAGTATAAGATGCTTAATGCTTAATGATTAAAACCAAATACAATGACGATATTACCAGTTATTGCACAGATATATTACAGTACCCTGGAATTATAGGAAGCTATTTAACCCTGCATCTTCATTGATGCCTTTAGGAGTGAGAGTTTGTAGCCTTGTCGATCCATCGTGCCTCTCTCCTTAACATAGTTTGTCTATGACTCCCCACCTCTGCTCTTTTTCTTTACTACTTCTAGGATTTGCCACTTCAGTTGAGAGACATTATGTCTTTGTCAAAAAAGTGTCTACTGACTGGGGTATCATGCCTGGAAGGTGTTCCTTTATAATTCACAATGTCCCTCCGGTGTTCTCCTATTCGGATCCTAGCTTCCCTTTCTGTTTTACCAACATATCCCCACCCACATGGGCATTTGAGGAGATATATTACCCCTTTCGTGGAGCATGTGGCAAAATCCTGCAACTTAACCTAGTGCCCTTACTAGGATGGTATGTTACCTCTCCAGCGATTATAGAATTACATATCCCGCATTTTTTGCAGGGAAAAGTACTGCTCTTTTAAGGGGCCTAGAAGGTAGCTTTTTCTCACAATCAGTGGGGGCTAGATCCGTCGTATCACCAAGTCTCCTATATTGTTGGAACGTTTGTAGGAAAACAGGGGGGTTCTCTGAAGAGATCACCGAACTCATTGTCATTTGTAAAATTCTCCATTCTTTCTCACATTCTCTGAATTTGATTCAGAGTGAGTCGTTTACTTGGTCACATTAAATTAATGACACCTATATCAAGAAGATGGACTATTTTGTAACTGTTACTTACTTATGTTTATTCTAGAATTGAATAAGTTTTTATTATATGTAACACTATCTTTTACCTTCACATGTTAAGATGATACACTTATATATATGCACTTTATATTGGAGGATTTTCCTTTGCACAAGGTTTTAGATATTTTTTATGCTTTTTACATGTATACTTTTAACCTATATATGTCCACATAGATTGATATGATTGATGCACTGTCACTTTATTAATATATGCACTTTGTACTGTATGAATAGCACTATTGGCACTTTGTATTATATGGATAGCCTCACTTTGGAACCACGGGGCATCAATCAAACTACGCCACATGGCATGTGGGTGGAGCCCAAGGGTATATAGTTGTGTGCAACACTTGATACCAGTTATACCCGAGAAGGGACGCAGAGTCCCGAACGTTGTAGTTTGTTGTTTTTGCACTATTAAAGAAATTTTCACTTGCAGTAGTGTGCTCCTCTACTTTGATACACTTGCTAAGAAACAAATCCTCAGTCCACAGCATAATTAAGTCTACTGTGTTTTCTGTGGATTTAAGGGTTTGGTAAATCTTCTGAAATGAATCTGCAAAAGTTGTTTTCCCTAATATCCGCCTAACAATCTAGCAGTGCAGGAAGAAGCAGCTGCCATGCACAAGAATGCCTTAACAGGAAAGAAAATTTGAATCCTTACAGTTCTAAATGAGGGGAGATAACAGCAGAGAACTGTCATTTAGTAGTCCTTCCTTACTGCAGGGTTATAGGACCAATTTCATCCTCTGCATTTGATGGCATGGAGAGTTTGAGTTAGCTGGGTAAAACTACTTCTCAATCAGAAGTGTGCACCTTCAATAAGAGGTGATGAGTATTTCAGTGGAATACTACTGTAGGCTGCTGGTATGGGGCATGTTCTGGTTATGGGGGATTTTAACTACCCTGACATAGATTGGAGTAAGGGAACTGCCAGCACCTCAAAAGGTATAAAGTTCTTAAATTTCCTATATGAGCATTTTTCTTTCACAGATGGTAGAAGTTCCTACTAGACAGAATGCGTTGTTGGATCTGGTGATACTAATAACCCCAACACATTTTGGAATGAGGGTAATGGGAAGCTTAGGGAAAGTGACCATGATATATAGTGTCATTTATATAGTTGTCAAAAAACTAAAGTGCACTGGGTTAACAAAAACTTTTAACTTTAGGAAAGCTAATTTATGCTGTTAAAGGAATCGCTCCTGCTCATAGACTGGGGAACTGTTTCTAGGTAAAGATACTGAGCGGATGTGGAACCACTTTTAAAGGGATATTAAACTATACATTTCTAAATCTGTACCTTTAGGTAACAAATGTAAAAAAATGAGTTCACTCCTGCATGGCTTAATGCTCAGGTAAAAAGGGAAATGGAAAAAAAAGAAAAAGGCTTTTAAAATTTTGAAAACAGAAGGCACAGAACAGGCTTACAGGGGTACAAAAGCTGTAAAAAGAGAACAATGCAAGAAAGCAATTAAACTAGCTAATTAGAAAATGAAATACGGATTGCCGAACAAAGGCAAGTCCAACCCCAAAATGTTTTTTAGTATATAAATGTAAAAAGATGAGGACTGAGAATGGGGACCATTAAATAATGGAGCTGAGTGGTTGTAGAGGATGCCAGAAAGGCTAATCTGCTAAACTGTTTTTTTTCATCGGTTTTTACTGTTTAGAATTCTTGTCCTTACAGTAGGGATTGTAAATATGCAGGGAAGAAATGAAGAGTATTCACATTGGCTAACAGAGGATAGTGGACGGAAACATTAGACAAAGTTAATATCAATAAAGCCCCAGGACCAAGATGGATTGCATCCTCGATTTTAAAAGATCTTATTTCAGTTCTATCTAGACCACTGTTTCTCATCTTTTCAAGATTCACTTTGGTCTGGGGATGTGCCGCTGGATTGAAAAAAGCCAATGTAATTCAAAAAAGAGTCGTTCACAGCTGAAAACTATAGACCGTAAGCCTAACATCAGTGGTAGGGAAGTGATGGAAACTTTGTTAAGGGATCATATCCTTGACTTTGTCTCCAAGATCATCTTATTAGTAGTAGTCAGCATGGATTTATGAGAAATAGATCATGCAGACAAATTTACTTGGTTTTTATGAAGAAGTGAGTAAGATTTGGATTCAGGCACATCAGTGGATGTTTGGATTTGTGCAAAAGCTTTTGATACTGTGCCACATAGGCGACTAATGTATAAAACTTGAGGACTGTTGGCCTTGAAGAAGAAAACATATGTTCATGATAGAGAACTGGTTATTGGACCGCAAACAGAGAGTGGTGGTTAATGGAGCTACATCTATGTGGGCTAAAGTTCTAAGCGGAGTGCTCAGGGTTGTGTACTGGGCCGCTTCTGTTTAATCTGTTATAAATGACTTCGAAGGGGGCATTGAGAGCAAGGTCTCAGTGTTTGCTGATGACACTAAAACTTGCAGAGCTTGGTGAAACTTCACAATGATGCAAGTGCTGCAAAGCAGACTAGATAATATCAAAATGGGCAGCAGAAGGCAGATAAGATTCAATGTTGATAAATGTAAGGTGATGCATTTGGGATTTAATAATCCCTGTGCCATCTAACACCATAAATAACTCTGTGTAAGTGCATCTGTAATGGAAAAAGATTTGGGGTTCGGGTAGATAACAGACTAAGCTATAGAAACAATGCAGGCAGCAACGGCTTAGAGTTAAGCAAGATTGTGTCTTGTACTAAAAAGGGGAATAGATTCAAGAGAGAAAAATATTATTCTCCCTCTTTACAAGGCACTGGTAAGGCCTCATTTGGAATATGCGGTTGCAGTTTTGGAATCCCATATACAAAAGGACATCTTGGAAATTGAGGCAGTTCAGAGAAGGGCAACAAATTATAAGTTAATGGGAGGGGCTTGAATATGCAGGCAGTTAGACAAGTTAGGGCTGTTTAGCAACGTTCCCGTGGGGAATGATAACCTATACAAATATAATTAATGGCCATACAATAAACTCTCTGGTGACATTGTTTACTAATAGGTCATATCAGAGGACTCGTGGACCTTTAAGGTTGGAAGAAAAGAGTTTCATCTTCAGGTTAGGAAGGGTTTCTTTAACAGTGAGAACGGTGAACTGTGGAACTGTCTTCCAGCAGATGTGGTAATGGCAGGTTCATTGAATAACTTTAAAAAAGACCTGGATAAGTTTCTAAAACTAAAAAATATTGAGAATTACTGGTATTAATGCATATGATCTGGTTGATCAGGGATACTTTCAGTGCTGTTGGAGTCAGGAAGGAATTTTTCCCATTTTAGCTGTTTTTTTTTTTGCCTTCCTCTGGATCAACTCAATAAAAAGAGGGTGAATAGGTTGGACGTGATGGACGAATGTCTTTATTCAACCTTATTACTAGTGTTACTATGTTACTATGTAGGTCAGGGGAAAACAGAGAAAGCACAATGAACATGGAATATAGGAATTATTTTCTAAACCCACAAATAGATGCAAATAAAATCCATCATGTCACAGACTATATCCTGTTTACATGGAGAATAACATGATTTCATTATTATTAGACTTTCATTACTCGTAAGGCATAATGCCAATCACCCAACGATTGGTTGGTGCTGTACAGCACCAACCAATCGTTGGGTGATTGGCATTATGCCTTACGAGTAATGAAAGTTCTAATAATAATGAAATCATGTTATTCTCCTGTAAACAGGATATAGTCTGTGACACTGATGGATTTTATTTGCATCTATTTGTGGGTTTAGAAAATAATTCCTATATTCCAGTTCATTGTGTCTTCTCATGTTTTCACCCTGGACCTACCTAGTAACATAGTAACATAGTTAATAAGGTTGCATAAAGACATGTCGTTCCATCACGTCCAACCTAGTCACCCCTCTTGTTTTATTGAGTGATCCAGAGAAGGCAAAAAAAAAAACAGCTAAAACTGGGAAAAATTCCTTCCTGACTCCAAACGCAAATCGAAAGTATCCCTTGTCAACCAGACTAATATGCATTTAATACCAGTAATTCTCAAATTATTTTTAGGTTTTAGAAACTTATCCGGTCTTTTTTAAAGTTCTTCCAATGAACCTGCTCAGTTAACCAATCTGCGGAAGACAGTTCCACAGTTCAACCGTTCTCACTGTAAAGAAACCCTTCCTAACCTGAAGATGTAAAACTCTTTTCGTTCCAACCTTAAACGTCCACGAGTCCTCTGATATACCTATAGTAAACAATGCACCAGAGAGTTTATTGTATGGCCATTAATTATATTTTGTTAATGTTTCACTTCCCCACGGGAACGTGCTAAACAGCCCTAACTTGTCTAATCTGCCTGCATATTCAAGCCCCTCCCATTAACATTTAATTTGTTGCCCTTCTCGACTGCCTCAATTCCAAGATGTACCTTTGCATATGGGATTCCAAAATGCACGCAATCCCAATGAGGCCTTACCAGTGCCTTGTAAATGAGGGAGAATAATATTTTCTTTCTCTCTTGAAATCTATTTCCCTTTTTAGTACAAGACAAATCTTGTCTTTAACGCTACCGTTGCTGCCCTGCATTGTTTCTATAGCTTAGTCTGTTATCTACCCGAACCCCCAAATCTTTTTCATCATTACGATGCACTTAACACAGAGTTATTTATGGTTTAGATGGACAGGGATTATTAAAATCCCAAATGCATTCACTTACATTTATCAACATTGAACTTATCTTGCCATTCTGCTGCCCATTTTGATAATTATCTAGTCTGCTTTGCAGCACATTGACACCTCATTGGAAGTTCTCAAAGCTCTGCAAGTTTAGTGTCATCAGCAAACACTGAGACCTTGCTCTCAATGCCCTTCGAAGTCATTATAACAGAATTAAACGATAGCGGCCCCAAGACACAACCCTGAGCACTCAGCTTAGAACTTTAGCCCACATAGATGTAGCTCCATTACAAACACAACCACTCTCTGTTTGCGGTCCAATACCAGTTCTCTATCCATGAACATATGTTTTCTTCAAAGCCAAACAGTCCTAAGTTTATACATTAGTCGGCCTATGTGCACAGTTATCAAAAGCTTTTGCAAAATCCATAACTCACACTGAATGTGCCTGAATCCAAATACCGTACTCACTTCTCATAAAAACCAAGTACAATTTTGTCTGGCCATGATCTTTGTCACTAAATTCCATGCTGACTACTACTAATAGATGACTCTTGGAGACAAAGTCAAGGACTATGATCCCTAACAAAGTTTTCCATCACCTTCCTACCACTGATGTTAGGGCTTACAGTCCTATAGTTTTCAGACTGTGAACGCACTCACTTTTTTGAATTACATTGGCTTTTTTCAATCCAGGCGGCACATCCCCAGACCAAAGTGAATCTTGAAAAGATGAAAACGTTGGTCTAGATAGAACTGAAATAAGACTCTTTTAAAAATCGAGGATGCCATCCATCTTGGTCCTGGGGCCTTTATTGAGTATAACCTTGTCTAATGTTTCCCCGTCCACTTCCTCGTTAGCCAATGTGAATACTCTTCATTTCTTCCTGCATTATTGTGACAATCCCTACTGTAAGAGAACAAGAATTCTAAACAGTAAAAACCGCTGAAAAAAAACAGTTTAGCAGATTAGCCTTTCTGCATCCCTCTACAACCACATCAGCTCCATTATTTATATGGTCCCCATTCTCAGTCTCTCATCTTTTTACACATTTATATACTACAAAACATTTTGGGGTTGGCTGCTTGTTACGGCAATCCGTATTTCATTTTTAATTAGCTAGTTTTATGCTTTCTTGCATGTCTCTCTTTATTACAGCTTTTGTACCCTGTAGGCCTGTTCGTGCCTTCTGTTTTCAAAATTTTAAAAGCCTTTTTCTTTTTTTTCCATTTCCCTTTTACCGAGCATAAGCCATGCGGAGTGAACCTCATTTTTTTTACATTTGGTTACCTAAAGGTACAGATTTAGAAATGTACTAGTTTTAATATCCCTTTAAAAGTGGTTTCCACATCCGCTCAGTATCTTTACCTAGAAACAGTTCCCCAGTCTATGAGCAGGAGCGATTCCTTTAACAGCATAAATTACTTTCCTAAAGTTAAAAGTTTTTGTTAACCCCAGTGCACTTAGTTTTTTGAAACTATATTAAATGACCCTATTCATGGGTCACTTTCCTAAGCTTCCCATTACCTCATTCCAAAATGTGTTGGGGTTATTAGATATCACCAGATCCAACAACGATTCTGTCTAGTAGGAACTTCTACCATCTGTGAAAGAAAAATGCTCATATAGGAAATTTAAGAATTTTATACCTTTTGAGGTGCTGGCAGTTCTTACTCCAATCTATGTCAGGGTAGTTAAAATCCCCCATAACCAGAACATGCCCCATACACAGCAGCCTACAGTAGTATTCCACTGAAAATATCATCAACTCTTATTGAAGGTGCAACACTTCTGATTAGAAAGTAGTTTTACCAGCTAACTCAAACTCTCCATGCCATCAAATGCAGAGGATGAAATTGGGTCCTATATACCCTGCAGTAAGGAAGGACTACTAAATGACAGTTCTCTGCTGTTATCTCCCCTCATTTAGGAACTGTAAGGATTCAATTTTCTTCCTAGTTAAGGCATTCTGTGCATGGCAAGCTGCTTCTCCTGCACTGCTAGAGTGGTTAGGCGGGATTATTAGGGAAAAACAACTTTGCAGATTCATTTCAGAAGATTTACCAAACCCTTAATCCACAGAAAACCACAGTAGACTTAATTAGCTTGTGGACTGGGATTGTTTCTTAGCAAGGTATCAAAGTAGAGGAGCACACTACTGCAAGTGAAAATTTCTTTAATAGTGCAAAAACAACAAACTACACGTTTCGGGATCTGCGTCCCTTCTCGGGTAACTGGTATCAAGTGTTGCACACAACTATTATACCCTTGGGCTCCACCCACATGCCATGTGGCTAGTTGATTATGCCCCGGGTTCCAAAGTGAGGCTATCCATATAATTACAAAGTGCCAATAGTGCTATTCATACAGTACAAAGTGCCAATAATTAATAAAGTGACAGTGCATCCATCATATCAATCTATGTGGACATATATAGGTTAAAAGTAACATGTAAAAAGCATAAAAAATATCTAAACCTTGTGCAAAGGAAAATCCTCCAATATAAAGTGCATATATTAAGTGTATCATCTTACATGTGAAGGTAAAAGATAGTGTTACATATAATAAAAACTTATCAATTCTAGAATAAACATAAGTAAGTAAAACAGTTACAAAATAGTCCATCTTCTTGATATAGGTGTCATTAATTTAATGTGACCAAGTACACGACTCACTCGAATCAAATTCAGAGAATAGTGAGAAAGAAATGGGAATTTACAAAATGACAATGAGTTCGGTGATCTCTTCAGAGAACCCCCCTGTTTCCTACAAACGTTCCAACAATATAGGAGACTTGGTGATACCGACGGATCTAGCCCCCACTGATTGTGAAAAAGCTACCTTCTAGGCCCCTTAAAAAGAGGTACTTTCCCTGCAAAAAATGCGGGATATGTAATTCTATAATCCTGGAGAGGTACATACCATCCTAGTAAGGGCACTAAGTTAAGTTGCAGGATTTTGCCACATGCTCCACGAAAGGGGTAATTATCTCCTCAAATGCCCATGTGGGTGGGGATATGTTGGTAAAACAGAAAGGGAGCTAGGACCGAATAGGAGAACACCGGAGGGACATTGTGAATTATAAAGGAACACCTTCCAGGCATGATACCCCAGCAGTAGACACTTTTTGACAAAGACAAATGTCTCTCAACTGAAGTGGCAATCCTAGAAGTAGTAAAGAAAAAGAGCAGAGGTGGGGATCATAGACAAACTATGTTAAGGAGAGAGGCACGATGGATCGAAAGGCTACAAACTCTCACTCCTAAAGGCATCAATGAGATGCAGGGTTAAATAGCTTCCTATAATTCAGGGTACTGAATATATCTGTGCATATAACTGGTAATATCGTCATTGTATTTGGTTTATCATTAAGCATTAAGCATCTTATAACTATTTATTATCTTATATGTATTAGATTATATATTTGTGTCTACTACTTTATACTCAGGCTTGATAAGCCATCTACTGGGCATGAAAAATTAATGACACCTATATCAAGAAGATGGAACTATTTTGTAACGTTACTTATTATGTTTATTCTAGAATATGAATAAGTTTTTTTATATGTAACACTATCTTTTACCTTCACATGTTAAGATTGATACACTTAATAATATGCACTTTATATTGGAGGATTTTCCTTTGCAACAAGTTTTAGATATTTTTATGCTTTTTACATGTAACTTTTAACCTATATATGTCCACATAGATGGATATGATTGATGCACTGTCACTGTTTAATATATGGCACTTTGTACTGTATGAATAGCACTATTGGCACTTTGTATTATATGGATAGCCTCACTTTGGAACCCAGGGCATCAATCAACTAGCACATGGACATGTGGGTGGTCATATATTCGATCATTCGATATTTACTCGCATATTGGTATTATAGACATTTTACTCACATATTCGTTTATTCGATATTTACTCGCGTATTGGTTTAATAGACATTTTACTCACATATTCGATAATTCGATATTTACTCGCGTATTGGTATAATAGACATTTTACTCACATATTTGATAATTCGTCGATAATTCGATATTTACTCACGTATTGGTATAATAGACATTTTACTCACATATTCGATAATTCGATATTTACTCGCGTATTGGTATAATAGACATTTTACTCACATATTCGATCATTCGATATTTACTCGCGTATTGGTATAATAGACATTTTACTCACATATTCGATAATTCGATATTTACTCGTGTATTGGTATAATAGAGCAAGGTATCAAAGTAGAGGAGCACACTACTGCAAGTGAAAATTTCTTTAATAGTGCAAAAACAACATACTACAACGTTTCGGGACTCTGCGTCCCTTCCTCAGGTATAACTGGTATCAAGTGTTGCACACAACTATATACCCTTGGGCTCCACCCACATGCCATGTGGCTAGTTGATTGATGCCCCTGGGTTCCAAAGTGAGGCTATCCATATAATACAAAGTGCCAATAGTGCTATTCATACAGTACAAAGTGCCATATATTAACAAAGTGACAGTGCATCAATCATATCCATCTATGTGGACATATATAGGTTAAAAGTATACATGTAAAAAGCATAAAAGGTATCTAAAACCTTGTTGCAAAGGAAAATCCTCCAATATAAAGTGCATATATTTTAAGTGTATCAATCTTAACATGTGAAGGTAAAAGATAGTGTTACATATAATTAAAAACTTATTCATATTCTAGAATAAACATAAGTAAGTAACAGTTACAAAATAGTCCATCTTCTTGATATAGGTGTCATTAATTTTCATGCCCAGTAGATGGCGTATCAAGCCTGAGTATAAAGTATAGAAACAAATATATGATCTATAATACATATAAGATAATAAATAGTTATAAGATGCTTAATGCTTAATGATAAAACCAATAACAATGACGATATTACCAGTTATATGCACAGATATATCACAGTACCCTGGATTATAGGAAGCTATTTAACCCTGCATCCTCATTGATGCCTTTAGGAGTGAGAGTTTGTAGCCTGTTGATCCATCGTGCCTCTCTCCTTAACATAGTTTGTCTATGATCCCCACCTCTGCTCTTTTTCTTTACTACTTCTAGGACTTGCCACTTCAGTTGAGAGACATTATGTCGTTTGTCAAAAAAGTGTCTACTGACTGGGGTATCGTGCCTGGAAGGTGTTCCTTTGTAATTCACAATGTCCCTCCGGTGTTCTCCTATTCGGATCCTAGCTTCCCTTTCTGTTTTACCAACATATCCCCACCCACATGGGCACTTGAGGAGATATATTACCCCTTTCGTGGAGCATGTGGCAAAATCCTGCAACTTAATCTTAGTGCCCTTACTAGGATGGTATGCTACCTCTCCAGAGATTATAGAATTACATATCCCGCATTTTTTGCAGGGAAAAGTACCTGCTTTTAAGGGGCCTAGAAGGTAGCTTTTTTCACAATCAGTGGGGGCTAGATCCGTCTGTATCACCAAGTCTCCTATATTGTTGGAACGTTTGTAGGAAAACAGGGGGGGTTCTCTGAAGAGATCACCGAACTCATTGTCATTTTGTAAAATTCTCCATTTCTTTCTCACTATTCTCTGAATTTGATTCGAGTGAGTCGTGTACTTGGTCACAATGGGTATCCTCATGCCTCCTGCTTGAGTTTTCTTCTCACTTTCTAAAAGTTTAGGTCTTTCTAGCTGTCTGACTCTTTCACAATCCCTAGTCAAAGACCGTGTGTCATAGCCTCTTGCTTTGAACTTCTCACACATTTCTCTGAGTCTTACTTCACAAAGATTCTCATCACTTACTATTCTCTTTACTCTTAAGAGTTGGCTATATGGGAGACCTCTGGTGGTACCTCTGGGATGAAAACTATTGGCTGACAGAAGATTATTCTTGTCAGTGGATTTCACATATATATCAGTAGATAGGGTACCATCATTGGCCTTGACCATTACATCCAAATAGCTTATCTGTTTCTGGTCATATGTAAGTGTAAATTTCAATGTGGGATGTGCCTTGTTCATATACATGGAAAAATCCAGGAGGCTAATGAGGTCACCTTCCCATAGAAAAAAGATATCGTCTACATATCTTACATAGCCTCTCATACACTCTTTAAATTTTACATTATTCAAGACATGTGTTTTTTCAAATTGTGCCACAAATAAATTAGCGTATGTAGGAGCAAAATGGGCACCCATACTGGTGCCCTGCATTTGTATGTAATACGATTTGAAAAATCTGAAGTAGTTCTTAGTAAGACATATGTTCAATAGGTCCAATAGAAGATACACCAATAGACATTTTACTCGCATATTCATTAATTCGATATTTACTTGCTTACAGTTACAAAATAGTCCATCTTCTTGATATAGGTGTCATTAATTTTCATGCCCAGTAGATGGCGTATCAAGCCTGAGTATAAAGTATAGACACAAATATATAATCTATAATACATATAAGATAATAAATAGTTATAAGATGCTTAATGCTTAATGATAAAACCAATAACAATGACGATATTACCAGTTATATGCACAGATATATTACAGTACCCTGGATTATAGGAAGCTATTTAACCCTGCATCTTCATTGATGCCTTTAGGAGTGAGAGTTTGTAGCCTGTCGATCCATCGTGCCTCTCTCCTTAACATAGTTTGTCTATGATCCCCACCTCTGCTCTTTTTCTTTACTACTTCTAGGATTTGCCACTTCAGTTGAGAGACATTATGTCGTTTGTCAAAAAAGTGTCTACTGACTGGGGTATCATGCCTGGAAGGTGTTCCTTTATAATTCACAATGTCCCTCCGGTGTTCTCCTATTCGGATCCTAGCTTCCCTTTCTGTTTTACCAACATATCCCCACCCACATGGGCATTTGAGGAGATATATTACCCCTTTCGTGGAGCATGTGGCAAAATCCTGCAACTTAATCCTAGTGCCCTTACTAGGATGGTATGTTACCTCTCCAGCGATTATAGAATTACATATCCCGCATTTTTTGCAGGGAAAAGTACCTGCTTTTAAGGGGCCTAGAAGGTAGCTTTTCTCACAATCAGTGGGGGCTAGATCCGTCTGTATCACCAAGTCTCCTATATTGTTGGAACGTTTGTAGGAAAACAGGGGGGGTTCTCTGAAGAGATCACCGAACTCATTGTCATTTTGTAAAATTCTCCATTTCTTTCTCACTATTCTCTGAATTTGATTCGAGTGAGTCGTGTACTTGGTCACATTAAAATTAATGACACCTATATCAAGAAGATGGACTATTTTGTAACTGTTACTTACTTATGTTTATTCTAGAATATGAATAAGTTTTTAATTATATGTAACACTATCTTTTACCTTCACATGTTAAGATTGATACACTTAATATATATGCACTTTATATTGGAGGATTTTCCTTTGCAACAAGGTTTTAGATATTTTTTATGCTTTTTACATGTATACTTTTAACCTATATATGTCCACATAGATTGATATGATTGATGCACTGTCACTTTATTAATATATGGCACTTTGTACTGTATGAATAGCACTATTGGCACTTTGTATTATATGGATAGCCTCACTTTGGAACCCAGGGGCATCAATCAACTAGCCACATGGCATGTGGGTGGAGCCCAAGGGTATATAGTTGTGTGCAACACTTGATACCAGTTATACCCGAGGAAGGGACGCAGAGTCCCGAAACGTTGTAGTTTGTTGTTTTTGCACTATTAAAGAAATTTTCACTTGCAGTAGTGTGCTCCTCTACTTTGATACCTTGCTAAGAAACAAATCTTCCAGTCCACAGCATAATTAAGTCTACTGTGTTTTCTGTGGATTTAAGGGTTTTGGTAAATCTTCTGAAATGAATCTGCAAAAGTTGTTTTTCCCTAATATCCCGCCTAACAATCTAGCAGTGCAGGAGAAGCAGCTGCCATGCACAAGAATGCCTTAACTAGGAAAGAAAATTTGAATCCTTACAGTTCTAAAATGAGGGGAGATAACAGCAGAGAACTGTCATTTAGTAGTCCTTCCTTACTGCAGGGATTATAGGACACATTTCATCCTCTGCATTTGATGGCATGGAGAGTTTGAGTTAGCTGGGTAAAACTACTTCTAAATCAGGAAGTGTGCACCTTCAATAAGAGGTGATGAGTATTTTCAGTGGAATACTACTGTAGGCTGCTGGTATGGGGCATGTTCTGGTTATGGGGGATTTTAACTACCCTGACATAGATTGGAGTAAGGGAACTGCCAGCACCTCAAAAGGTATAAAGTTCTTAAATTTCCTATATGAGCATTTTCTTTCACAGATGGTAGAAGTTCCTACTAGACAGAATGCGTTGTTGGATCTGGTGATATCTAATAACCCCAAGCACATTTTGGAGATGAGGGTAATGGGAAGCTTAGGGAATAGTGACCATGATATAGTGTCATTTAATATAGGTTGCAAAAAACTAAAGTGCACTGGGTTAACAAAAACTTTTAACTTTAGGAAAGCTAATTTTATGCTGTTAAAGGAATCGCTCCTGCTCATAGACTGGGGGGAACTGTTTCTAGGTAAAGATACTGAGCGGATGTGGACCACTTTTAAAGGGATATTAAACTATTACATTTCTAAATCTGTACCTTTAGGTAACAAATGTAAAAAAATGAGGTTCACTCCTGCATGGCTTAATGCTCAGGTAAAAAGGGAAATGGAAAAAAAGAAAAAGGCTTTTAAAATTTTGAAAACAGAAGGCACAGAACAGGCTTACAGGGTGTACAAAAGCTGTAATAAAGAGAACAATGCAAGAAAGCAATTAAACTAGCTAAATTAGAAAATGAAATACGGATTGCCGAACAAAGCAAGTCCAACCCCAAAATGTTTTTTAAGTATATAAATGGTAAAAAGATGAGGACTGAGAATGTGGGACCATTAAATAATGGAGCTGAGGTGGTTGTAGAGGATGCCGAAAAGGCTAATCTGCTAAACTGTTTTTTTTCATCGGTTTTTACTGTTTAGAATTCTTGTCCTTACAGTAGGGATTGTAATAATATGCAGGGAAGAAATGAAGAGTATTCACATTGGCTAACAGAGGATATGGTACGGAAACAATTAGACAAAGTTAATATCAATAAAGCCCCAGGACCAGATGGATTGCATCCTCGGATTTTAAAAGAGCTTATTTCAGTTCTATCTAGACCACTGTTTCTCATCTTTTCAGATTCACTTTGGTCTGGGGATGTGCCGCTGGATTGGAAAAAAGCCAATGTAATTCAAAAAAGGTAGTCGTTCACAGTCTGAAAACTATAGACCTGTAAGCCTAACATCAGTGGTAGGGAAGGTGATGGAAACTTTGTTAAGGGATCATATCCTTGACTTTGTCTCCAGAGATCATCTTATTAGTAGTAGTCAGCATGGATTTATGAGAAATAGATCATGCCAGACAAATTTACTTGGTTTTTATGAAGAAGTGAGTAAGGATTTGGATTCAGGCACATCAGTGGATGTTTGGATTTTGCAAAAGCTTTTGATACTGTGCCACATAGGCGACTAATGTATAAACTGAGGACTGTTGGCCTTGAAGAAAACATATGTTCATGGATAGAGAACTGGTTATTGGACCGCAAACAGAGAGTGGTGGTTAATGGAGCTACATCTATGTGGGCTAAAGTTCTAAGCGGAGTGCCTCAGGGTTGTGTACTGGGGCCGCTTCTGTTTAATCTGTTTATAAATGACTTAGAAGGGGGCATTGAGAGCAAGGTCTCAGTGTTTGCTGATGACACTAAACTATGCAGAGCTTTGGAAACTTCCAATGATGTGCAAGTGCTGCAAGCAGACCTAGATAGATTATCAAAATGGGCAGCAGAATGGCAGATAAGATTCAATGTTGATAAATGTAAGGTGATGCATTTGGGATTTAATAATCCCTGTGCCATCTACACCATAAATAACTCTGTGTTAAGTGCATCTGTAATGGAAAAAGATTTGGGGGTTCTGGTAGATAACAGACTAAGCTATAGCAAACAATGCCAGGCAGCAACGGCTAGAGTTAGCAAGATATTGTCTTGTATAAAAAGGGGAATAGATTCAAGAGAGAAAAATATTATTCTCCCTCTTTACAAGGCACTGGTAAGGCCTCATTTGGAATATGCGGTGCAGTTTTGGAATCCCATATACAAAAGGGACATCTTGGAAATTGAGGCAGTTCAGAGAAGGGCAACTAAATTAATAAGGGTAATGGAGGGGCTTGAATATGCAGGCAGATTAGACAAGTTAGGGCTGTTTAGCAACGTTCCCGTGGGGACATGATAACCTTATACAAATATATTAATGGCCCATACAATAAACTCTCTGGTGCATTGTTTACTAATAGGTCATATCAGAGGACTCGTGGACCTTTAAGGTTGGAAGAAAAGAAGTTTCATCTTCAGGTTAGGAAGGGTTTCTTTACAGTGAGAACGGTGAAACTGTGGAACTGTCTTCCAGCAGATGTGGTAATGGCAGGTTCATTGAATAACTTTAAAAAAGACCTGGATAAGTTTCTAAAACTAAAAAATATTGAGAATACTGTATTAATCATATAGATTCATGTTTGATCAGGGATTACTTTCCGATTGCCGTTTGGAGTCAGGAAGGAATTTTTTCCCATTTTTTAGCTGTTTTTTTTTTTTGCCTTCCTCTGGATCAACTCAATAAAAAAGAGGGTGAATAGGTTGGACGTGATGGACGAATGTCTTTATTCAACCTTAATTACTATGTTACTATGTTACTATGTAGGTCAGGGGAAACAGAGAAAGCACAATGAACATGGAAATATAGGAATTATTTTCTAAACCCACAAATAGATGCAAATAAATCCATCATGTCACAGACTATATCCTGTTTACATGGAGAATAACATGGATTTCATTTATTATTAGACTTTCATTACTCGTTAAGGGCATAATGCCAATCACACAAAGATTTGGTTGGGTGCTTGTCTGAAGGTAGCATTCACATCTGTAGGTACATGGGCTTATTGTATGGCCAGCGCTTATCTTTAGATTTTCTAATCTCATTTGTTACAGCAACAAATTAAGTTTATAATAATTTGTGTGGAAGTGCCAGTGACCAATTAAGCCTATAGGCCCAAAAACTGTTCCCTTAAGCCTACACCTTAACACAGGTCACACCACTTAACCACACCCATTTTACTAATGGAGGTATATTTTGCAAAATATTTTGCCACTTTACATAACAGGCTGGCACATAAAACAATGGTATTAGGACTAGGTGAAACAGTTGGGTAGACAATTATTTGAATAAAAAACAGGGTCTTACAATTGCAACATATTTAATTTTTTAAAGGGCATCTATAGTGGGAAAATGAACTTTTTTTTTCTTTCTTTCCATGTGTTCTATAATTCCCCACAACCCCCAGAGTGTCTTCACTTTTTTCAGATTCCCTCTCTGTCCTGAGATACACCAGTTAGAAGAATACGTGATTGCATTCCTCTTTAGAAGAATACGTGATTGCATTCCTCTTCTCCTACTTGGACTGTCAATCAAATCCCTGTGACTTGATCCCCCCTCGCAGATTCGATGTTCGCGCCTAGATACCATGTACATTTTACTCGCGGGTTCGATACTCGAACGTTCGAACAATCGATAAATCATCGAAAGTCCAGGAAATATCGAAAGTCCGCGTCCGAGATAGTTCGAGAAGTCCGGGTCCGTTCGAACTCGAACAGTTCGGCTCGAACTCGGGTTCGAGTTCGAGTTCTATGCCATCCCTAGCGATCATGCGGGGGGGAATAGCAAACTGTGAACCAGATCTTCAGAAATGCACAAAACTCTTGATGCCGTAACTAAAATGCCAGCAAATAAATTCTCAATAAGGCACAAGGAATTTTTGCTGCTGACAAATAAAAGTTTAACGCCAATGCAAAAATGTGATGTGAGACAACACATTGAGGGAAGAGAAGGTCATTTGGTTGCTAGCAAAAAAAATGTCAAGAAAGGTTTTTTAACTGAAGATTTGATCATTCTGTTAAGGGACAGCTCCAAATTTATGATAAGGGAAACAAGCTCTACAAGGACACCAAAACAAACCACTGTTTATGGATGGATAATGTGGCCCAGAATGGTAAGATTTACCTGAAAAATTTTGCAGGACAGAAGTTATGTACCTTATTATGTATAATGTTATGTATAATAAAAAGATATATATAATTTTGGATTAAAAAAGATATTTGTGTGGATTGAGAAGGATTGTTATAGATTTTGCTGCATTAGGGAGTAGGCAAGAAAGAGAGAGGTGATCTGGCCATGTGCTATAGGTTCCATATTTGTTTTGCTGTTATAGTTTTACGTTGTACAATATAAAAGAATTCAAACACTTTTTTTTAACATTTTTTATAAACACAAACTTAAATCAGTATACAAATAATAAACCGCATAACACAATACATTTTAAATATAATGTTTTAACAATACATACAAATCAAATGCAGTTGCCCTGCCACAAAACTGCACCAGCAGGTATCACAAAATACTGTGCTATTTTCTCCCTCATGTTAATGGCACTTATAGTGCCCCTTGGCACTGGACCAGGCATGTTATCAGGCACATGTGTGATGTCTAAATATGTGGCCCCATCCAACTCATGCACTTAATTGTGCAGAACACATGTTGCTTTGGCCACTGTAACTGCATGCTTTGGTTTTATATGGATAGCACCATGGATAATTCTCCACTTGTTAGCAAGAATTTCAAATGTGCTTTCAATAACCCTCCTTGTTCTGCTTAAACGGTAGTTAAATATCTTCTTTACATGAGACAGCACCCGCTGGGAGAAATGTCTCATAACATGTTCTGACAAAGCAAAATCCTCATCACCAACAAACATCTAGGGATAGGCAGGAGTCTTAGTTCCTGGCAATGGGTGGGGAGGTGGAAGGTCCAGCTTGCCCAAAATTTTTTTTTATTAAATCGTCTCCTGCTAAAGATCGTCCACATCAACAGATGCCAGAAGTACAATTGAAACATGTTTTTTTTTATATAAAAAACCTTCCATCATACCTTCAAAATAAAACCTAAATCACATCTCTAGATAAAATTTATTGCTGCAAAAGTTCAGCAATGTAACTTCCTGGTTGAACGCTTTCTGTTTTTAGTCATGTGACCAGCTTGTAGTCATGTGACCAGCCTCTGCCTGCATTAATAGGCTCCCCTTCTCAACTGTCAATTTTTTCCTCAGGTCCTTCCTGATTTCCCCAGCAACAAGTCTTTACTGAGCATGCTTCTCCCCCGGGGGAAAAGGGCCAGCAGAGGTCAGGTGATTTCACTCAACTTACTGGAAGCAGGAAGTTTGAACATTCCCCTCTATATCATTTCTTACAGGGTGAAGCAAGAGATGTGATTGTTGGCTCAGTGTAAAGGAAATACTGCAGGCTTTAATTTAATCCTTGTTTTAGAGACCACAGTTGCCCTTTAAGAAACAAAAGTGTTTAGAACAAAAAAGGGTGAAAGAACAAGGTAAGGACCTCAAGGGTAGTGTTTTCAGAAATACTATTGCAGCCACATGCTATGCTAGGGAGGCAACGGGAGCTTAGGAGTATAAATGCATGGCTAAGAGATAACTCTGTCTAAGATAACTCTGTGTTAAGTGAATCCCAACTGGAAAAAAATTTTGGGGGTTCTGGTAGATAACAGTCTTAGCTGTAGCAAACAATACCAGGCAGCAACGGCTAGAGCTAGCAAGATATTGTCTTGTATACAGAGGGGAATAGGTTCAAGAGAAAAAAAACATACTGCCTCTTTACAAGGCACTGGTAAGACCTTATTTGGAATATGCAGTGCAGTTTTGGAATCCCATATACAAAAGGGACATCTTGGAAATGGAAGCAGTTCAGAGTAGGGCAACTAAAATAATAAAGGGAATGGAGAGGCTTGACTATGCAGGCAGATTAGACAAGTTAGGGCTATTTACATTGGAGAAGCGACGTTTGCGTGGGGATATGATCACTTCATACAAATATATTAATGGGCCATATAATAATCTCTCGGGTGCATTGTTTACTAATCGGTCATATCAGAGGACATGGGGACATCCTTTAAGATTGGAAGAAAAGAAGTTTCATCTTCAGGTTAGGAAAGATTTCTTTACAGTGAGAACGGTGAAACTGTGGAACTGTCTTCCAGCAGATGTGGTAATGGTAAGTTCACTGAATAGCTTTAAAAAGGGCTAGAGAAGTTTCTAAAACTAAAAAATATTTACAATTTCTGGTATTAATTAATTTACTGCAGTTCTGGTTGATCCAGGGATATTTTCCAATTGCCATTTGGTGTCAGGAAGGATCCCCCCCCCCTTTTTAGCAGTTTTTTTGCCTTCCTCTGGATCAACTGTTAGGTAGGGTTAAAATGGAGGGTGAAAAGGTTGGACTTGATGGACGCAGGTCTTTATTCAACCTCAATTGCTATGTTACTATGTAAGAGGGTGGTGTATAGAGATGGGGTTTGGATTTTTGGAGAACTGGGCTGACTTCTCGGTTGGCTGCAGGCTCTTTAGGATGGACTGCACCTCAATGATGTTGGCACAGCTGTTTTGGGGAAGAAGATGGCTAGAGGGTTGGAGGAGATTTTAAACTTGGTATGGGGGGAAGAATACATTGGACTACACAGGGGTAGACTGAGGAAATAGGGATCAGGGGGCTAATAAGATAATGGAGGGTGGAAATGGGGGAGGGGGGAGCATAGAGGATAAGGAGGCATGTACATCAAAGGTTGGAAGTAAATTGAATGATAATATAAAATGTATGTGTACAAATGCAAGAAGTCTGTCTCGAAAAACTGGACAACTAGAACTAATAGCTTTAAAGGAAAGGTATGATGTGATTGGTATAGCAGAAACATGGCTAAATGATTCACGCGACTGGACAGTAAATATTGAAGGATACTCCTTATTAAAATATGACAGAGTTAATATTGTTAATTCACAATATGATATTGTATCCATTTGTACATGTGCCATTTTAGATTTTCTTTAATGAAATTGTTGCAATAGATGTAAAATAGATACACAGACAGCAATGTCTGGAGGTGTAGGGCTCAGTAGTAATTTTTAGTCACATATTTATGAAAGGTGCAATAAAAGATACACGTTTTGTAAAAAGACATTTTATTGTTGGTACAATTATTATTTAACTAATACCTTCATTATTAGTGTATGATTCCACGAGTGCTTCTAAGGGACACTAGCTTGGTCTTTAACCAATTTTTGCTCTATAAATAATACATTTTTGTCCTGAGCACCACCTGTATTTGGGTAGTTGGAACTACACGGCAATTTATCTTGCCCAGATAATTAATTTTCTAGAATCCGGTTCAACTTTAATTTTAGGAGTATGTATGTATGTTAAACAAGAATTGAAGCCAAATTTAAGAGATGAGATGGATGGAGGTATAGACGATAAGGCAGAAACAATATGAGTGGGGCTATGTACAGGAAGAAAGAAAGTGTGTAAATTAATTGTTGGGGTATGTTATAAGCTGCCAAATGCCAATGAGGATTTGGAAATGAATCTTTATATGCTGTTGGTGAAGGCTGCTGATATGGGGCATGTTCTGGTTATGGGGGATTTCATTTACCCTGACATAGGGAACTGACGGCACCTCAAAAGGTATCAAGTTCTTAAATCAAGTTATTAAATCCTTTATGAGCATTTTATTTCACAGATGTTAGAAGTTCCAACTAGACAGGATGCATTGTTGGATCTGGTGATATCTAATAACCCTGAGATCATTTTAGAGATGAAGGTTATGGGAATATTAGGGAATAGTGATCATGATATAGCGTCATTTAATATAGGTTGCAAAAAACAAAAGTGCACTGGGTTAACAAAAACGTATAAGTAAAGGAAAGCTAATTTTATGTTGTTGAGTTGTTGAAGGAATCACTCCTGCTCATAGACTAGGGGGATTTGCTCCTAGGTAAGGATATTGAGCAGAAGTGGACCACTTTTTAAGGGATATTAAACCATTACATTTCTAAATTTATACCTTTAGGGAATAAGGGAAAGTGTAAAAAAATTAGGTCCTCTCCTGAATGCCCAGGTAAGAAGGGAAATGGAAAAAAAGAAAAAACGTTTTTAAATTTTGAAATCAGAGGGAACCAAACAGGCATACAGGGAGTATAAAAGCTGTAATAATGAGAGCAAGAAAGCAATTAAACTTGCTTAAATAGAAAATGAAATACGGATAGCAGAACAAAGCAAGTTTAACCCCAAAATCTTTTTCAAATATATCAATAGTAGGCTAATAGAAGGCTAATGTGCTAAACCATTTTTTCCCCTCTGTATTCACTTTAGAGAATCCTTGTCCATATAGTAGGGACTGTAATAATATTAAGGGTATAAATGATGAATATTCACTCTGGCTAACAGAGTATACGGTGCGGAAACAATTGGACAAAGATAACATACATAAAGACCCAGGACCAGATGAAGACCAGATGAAATACATCCTCGGATCTTAAGAGAGCTTAGTTTTGTTTTATCCAGACCACTGTTTCTTATCTTTTCAGATTCACTTTTGTCTGGTGATGTGCTGCTGGATTGGAAAAAAAGCCAATGTAATACCAATATTTAAAAAAGGTAGTTGTTCCCAACCTGGTAACTATAGACCTGTAAGCCTCACATCAGTGATAGGGAAGGTGATGGAAACTTTGTTAGGGATCATATCCTTGACTTTGCCTCCAGAACTGATCTTATTAGTAGTAGTCATCATGGATTTATGAGAAATAGATTGTGCCAGACAAATGTACTTGTTTTTTTATGAAAAAGTGAGTAAGAATTTAGATTCTGGCATAGCAGTAGATGTACTAAAGCTTTTAATACTGTGCCACATAGGCGACTAATTTATAAACTGTGGACTGTTGGCTTAGAAAAAAACATTTGTACATGGATAGAGAATTGGTTATTGGATCGCAAACAGAGAGTGGGGGTCAATGGGGCTACAGATCCATGTGGGCTAAAGTGGAGTGCCTCAGGGTTCTGTACTGGGGCCACTTCTTTTTAATCTGTTTATAAATTACTTAGAAGGGGGCATTGAGAGCCAGGTCTCTGTGTTTGCTGATGACACTAAACTATGCAGAGCTTTGGAAGCTTCAAATGATGTGCAAATGCTGCAAGCAGACCTAGATAGATTATCAAAATGGGCAGCAGTATGGAAGATGAGATTCAATGTTGATAAATGTTAGGGTTTAACAATCCTTGTGCCACCTACACCATAAATTACTGTGTGTTACATGAATCTTGACACTTATTTGGAATATGCAGTGCAGTTTTGGACCCATAACAAAAGGACATCTTGGAAATGGAAGCAGTTCAGAGTAGGGCAACTAAAATAATAAAGGGAATGGAGAGGTTGACTATGCAGGCAGATTAGACAAGTTAGGGCTATTTACATTGGAGAAGCGACGTTTGCGTGGGGTATGATCACTTCATACAAATATTATATGGGCCATATAATAATCTCTCGGGTGCATTGTTTACTAATCGGTCATATCAGAGGACATGGGGACATCCTTTAAGATTGGAAGAAAAGAAGTTTCATCTTCAGGTTAGGAAGATTTCTTTACAGTGAGAACGGTGAAACTGTGGAACTGTCTTCCAGCAGATGTGGTAATGGTAAGTTCACTGAATAGCTTTAAAAGGGCTAGAGAAGTTTCTAAAACTAAAAAATATTTACAATTTCTGGTATTAATTAATTTACTGCAGTTCTGGTTGATCCAGGGATATTTCCAATTGCCATGGTTTGTCAGGAAGGATCCCCCCCCCTTTTTAGCAGTTTTTTTGCCTTCTCTGGATCAACTGTTAGGTAGGGTTAAAATGGAGGGTGAAAAGGTTGGACTTGATGGACGCAGGTCTTTATTCAACCTCAATTGCTATGTTACTATGTAAGAGGGTGGTGTTATGAGATGGGGTTTGGATTTTTGGAGAACTGGGCTGATTCTCGGTTGGCTGCAGGCTCTTTAGGAGGACTGCACCTCAATGATGTTGGCACAGCTGTTTTGGGGAAGAAGATGGCTAGAGGGTTGGAGGAGATTTTAAACTTGGTATGGGGGAAATACATTGGACTACACAGGGGTAGACTGAGGAAATAGGGATCAGGGGGCTAATAGATAATGGAGGGTGGAATGGGGGAGGGGGGAGCATAGAGGATAAGGAGGCATGTACATCAAAGGTTGGAAGTAAATTGAATGAAATATACAAAATGTACTGTGTGTTACATGAATCTTGACTGGACAAAGATTTAGGGGTTCTGGTAGATAACAGAATTAGCTGTCGCAAACAATGCCAGACAGCAATGGCTAGTGCTAGCAAGATTTTGTCTTGTGTAAAAAGGGGAATAGATTCAAGAGAAAGAAAAATATTCTCCCTCTTTACAAGGCACTGGTAAGGCCTCATTTGTAACATGCGGTGCAGTTTAGGAATCCCAATGGGCTAGATAAGTTTCTAAAACTAAAAATATTGAGAATTTTTGGTATTATTGTGCCACCTACACCATAAATTACTGTGTGTTACATGAATCTTGACTGGACAAAGATTTAGGGGTTCTGGTAGATAACAGAATTAGCTGTCGCAAACAATGCCAGACAGCAATGGTAGTGCTAGCAAGTTTGTCTGTGGAAAAGGGGAATAGATTCAAGAGAAAGAAAAATATTCTCCCTCTTTACAAGGCACTGGTAAGGCCTCATTTGTAACATGCGGTGCAGTTTAGAATCAAGCGGCTAGATAAGTTTCTAAAACTAAAAATATTGAGAATTTTTGGTATTAATACATATACTGCAGTTCTGGTTGATCCAGGGATACTTTCCAAATGCCATTTGGAGTCATTATGGAATCCCCCCCTTAACGTTTTTTTCTCTCCCTTTCTCTGGATCAACTGTAAGGTGGGTGGGGTTCAAAAGGGGGGTGAAAAGTTTAGACTTATTTTTTTTTTTATAAGCAATAATTTTTATTTGATTTTTGATTTTATACATAAAAATTTTATACATAAATATTATTTGAAATAATATCAGCAAAATAATTACATATATCAATAATATATAAAACATATAACATTGCTATAATATATCCATGATATTGATAAAAATCATAAGAAAACAGACATGGTTTTGACAGTTTGTTACTTTTTGCTTTTGTTATTAAATTCTTTGACTTCGACCATATCAATTATAACAATATCATTTATATTAAATAGCATACATTATCGGATTCAGTCAACAGATAAATTATGTTGTTTTTTTGTCATAGGTCCATAGATCCCATATTTCTAGAAATTTAACATGTGTGTTGTTGGTTAAACTAAACATTTCTTCGTATAGTTTATTTAAATTTATTCTGTTTTTGATTTCTCCTATTGTTGGGTAGGGATGGCATAGAACTCGAACCCGAGTTCGAGCCGAACTGTTCGAGTTCGAACGGACCCGGACTTCTTGAACTATCTCGGATGCGGACTTTCGATTTTTCCCGGACTTTCGATGATTTATCGAATGTTCGAACGTTTGAGTATCGAATCCGCGAGTAAAATGTACATGGTATCTAGGCGCGAACATCGAATCTGCGAGTAAAGTCTCCATTACAGCCTATACGCGAGTATCGAATCTGCGAGTAAAATGTCCATGTTACCTCGAACGTTCGAACGCGAAAGCTCGAAAGTAGCACGCGTGAGAGTAAAATCGATTTTACTTAAGTCCTGGATATTGGAACATGCTCCCTGACCATTTCCCAGGTCCCACAGCCATTTACATTAAGTTACCATTAATATTTTAGTTGTATTTGACTCGAACTTTCGAACTATTTGCCTCCAAGACTTTAATGGGTCCGTTTTCGAACTTTCGAACTTTTACATAGTTCGAAAGTTCGAAAACGGACCGAACTTTCAATAGTTCGACCATCTCTATTGTTGGGATGTTGTCAGATTTCCAGTTTTTCATTATAGCTAATCTTGTAGCTTGAATGATATGGAATATGTATTCCCTGGTCTTGATTTTCTAGACCAATATTTAGGAGAGCCAGTTCAGGAGTGGCTATAAAGAGGAATCCTAATAATTTAGAAATCATTAAGAATTTTTTTTTCCAAAGCTTGTTAATTTCGGGACAGTGCCATAATATAGTGGATAATGCACCCCCAACTGTAAATTATAAGGATATTAGAAGTCACTGAGGTGTTCCGTGACCATATAAAAGTACGAGGCCGCAGGCCGAGTACCTTTTATACTGGGCACGAAACTCCAAGGGGACTTCTAATATCCCTTTAATTTACAGTTCAGGGTGCATTATTTATTATAACCCACCCCTTTGGGGCTTCTGGTTTCCTTCTCCTCCTGGAACTGTAAGATTATATGGCTATAATCTTACAGTTCCTCCCATAGAAATCCACTACAGGGGTAGGTTATATGTGGATAAGGTTTCCTTCCCTTCCACATTTCCAATTTATCTGTTGTTTTGTATATAAATGATAGTATTACTGGTGTTAAGTAACTTCTATACAAAATTTTCCTGTTCATTTCCCAATGTGAGGCACATTTTGTGTATTTATATGAGGCTATTATTGCATGCTCTCATTGTTCTATTGTAAAGACCTTGTTTATATCAGTTTGCAATTTAAGAATATTGGAAGTAGTTTGAAAGGTCATTCTGTTGTTAAGTGATCTGTAAATAAATGTTATACCTTGTTTAGTACTTTTAAGTATTATTGGAGAAATATTTAGCGATTTCGTTGTGTTGTGGGTTTTGTTGGGTTTTTGGAATGTTTTTTTTTATAAAGCTTTTCATTTGGAGGTATTTATAATGGTTGTCATTGGAAAAATTGTATTTCGAATACAGTTGTGTGTATGTATATATTTAATTTCCTTGTGTTATATCTTTTATTTTTGTTTCTTTTGCTTTGTTCCAGACTCTCAAAGAAAAGAAAGGAATCATTTCCTCTAATGTGTCTAGGTAAGTGTAGTATTTTAAAGGACAACTAAAGCCTCAGAACAACACTGAACCAGAGGGCAGAACACCTTGATATATTACTAGTAATCTGTATCTTACCTCTCATTTTGATACAGGAACTGGGAAATTTACCTAAATAACATATGGTTTGTAGGGATGGCCGGTTCGCGGATCCGAACCTGGATCCGCCGCGGATTTATCCCGTTCGCGAACGTCGGATTTTTCCGGATTTTCCGCCTTCCGAACTTCCGATTCGCGGATTTTTCGAAAATTTTCGAAATTACGAGTTTTCACGTATTTTCGAAAATTTTCGAAAATACGGGAAAACATGTATTTTCGAAAATACAAGGATTTGTCTTATTTCCTTACATACGTATTTTCGAAAATATTCGAAATTACGAGGATTACTTGTATTTTCGAAAATACATATTTTCGAAAATACATGAAAACTCGTAATTTCGAAAATTCCCAAAAATCCATGAAAACTCGTTATTTCAGGGGTATTTTTAATTTAAACGGGTCCGCTCCAATAAGGTATACCAGAAGAATCAAAAACAGAATCTTCAAAATATTATCTGGAGTTCTTCACCACTCTCCTCCCAAATTAGACTCTAGTCAACTCATACGACTTCCATGTCTAAAGAGCCCCCAAAGAGCCAAAAAGACGTACTGGTACATATGAAAGAATCAAAAACAAAAATTTTCTCATACCCAATGAGAAAACAAGAAATCTACCTCCCAAATTTGTAAAATTCCAATATATGCGGACCTGTCGCCTTTGACAATACAACAAGGAAGATTAATCCCAATAACTAATATATTACGCTCTAAAAATACCAATGGGGCTTTCCAACAAAAATAACATACTCAACGATGGGATTATCCACACTATTTCAAACGTGGAAGAGGGCAAAACTCTCTAAAAATGGGGACTATACAAAACTTAGAATAACATGCATCAAAGAAAAATACAACCAAAGTCAGTACAAAGAACTGGCACACCCAAATGAACGAACTAACTGGAAATACTTTACTTTATGGACCAATCCCTTGGATAAGATGCAACAACATAGATTGATAACCACAACTTAGTTTCCCTCAGAGGAGACATGCTGAATCTATTATTCTTTCTATATCTACCCCCCAAAGGTAACACCTTATAATCTCCCTTTGAACTTAAAAGAGAAAAATGAGTCACTTCAAATTTATGGTTATTGTTTAGCTAAAATAAGTTAAATAATCAAATTATATTTTATGGAAATGTTACAATATATCTTTTCTATCCTCTTTTTTTCTAAAATAAGTGTTAATGAGAAAGTAGACACATATGAAAAAAGTTTGATAAACCACCCTGAACATAGTTCAATAAACAAGATGCTAAAGATACGTATCACTATTAGACATACGTATCACTATTATGAGTTATAGATGGTTCTTAAACTGTTTTCATTAAATGTTAAAGGTTGAATAGTCCTTATAGAGGCCATTGAGTGGGCAAGAGGTAAACAAAGAAAAAGCGATATAATCTGCATCCAGGAAACACATTTTAAAAACAAAAAACACCTCTCATCCTCAACAGGGACTTCAATCATATAATTTTTGCTATGGACCACAAAAAAATGGAGTATTGTAGCAAAAGAAACACAATTATTACAATACATGAAAAGATACTAACAATAAGGGTAGATATATCATTTTAAAATGTACTCTGAATAATGTTGACTATACAATTGTGAATGTTTATGCAGCCCATAGTCACACAATAAGTTTTTTGACTAAAGTATTAACTAAAGCAAGAATATAACAAGGGGGTATATGATTATGTGTGGAGACTTTAATCAAGTTGCAGATACAAAAATGGATGCAACAAACAAAAACAGACAAACAATACAATTAAACACCCTTTTTCATGCTGAAAATGTATATGATACGTGGAGAAATCACAATAAAGGAAAAAGATTACACTTTTTATTCAAAGGTTCACTTGTCTTACTCAAAAATTGATTATATCTTAGTTGACAGGTGGATATTATAAAAAATCAAGAAAGCTACAATCCAGATACTGGTCAGACCACTCAACTATAATTCTACAAGAATATGGAAACTCAATCCATATTTAATCAATAAAAATTGATCCAACCAGAAATATTTAAAAACCTACAAGAATACTTCTTAATAAATGACAATGAAGATTCAACAATTCACAATTTGGAATGCCCAACAAGCATATATAAGAGGGATACTAATTCAATTGCCTCAAAAAAAAAAAGAAAGAGAAAACCAGTATATTTCACTCGTGATCACTAAAACTAGTAAAACCACAATAAACAATCTCCTAATAGAAACTCCAAAGACAAATTACAGAAGTACAAAATCAAATACACACACTAAATCTATATAACTATCATAAACACCTCCACAGATTAAAGCACAATCTTATACACAAAACAACAAACCAACAAAACATTAGCTAATCAATCAAAAAAGGAGCCACAAAACAAGAATATAATATCTGACCAAAAAAATTAAATAAAAATAATAACCCCAAAAGATAGCAGATGAATTTGCCCACTATTACAAACCACCAAATGACTCAATCAACTCTTTTTTGCAAAAAATAACCATACATATTGCAAAAGCATTAAAGAACAAACTACAAAAAACACCAGACTGAGGGATTAACAACAGAATAATACGAAAACTTCACAGAAATACTAACACCACAACTTACAAATTTTCAATCAGCACCTATAATCCAATCATTCCCAAAAGAAAATCTATAAGCACAATAATAACTATACCCAAACCCTATAAAGAACCAGACAAAGTCACAAACTATAGACCAATTTCCCTCCTTAACTCAGATTAGAAACCATATTACCACAATTAATAAAACCAGATCAGACAGGATTCATTAGAACAGACAAAAATCAGATAACACTAGAAGATTATTCATCTAATCCAATACGCAGAAAAATCCAGATACCATCAATCCTATTAACTATAGAGCATTCGATAGGATTCACTGGTCTTATCTTTCCTTGTACTAGACAAATTTGGATTTGGTGGACAAATAAAACAAGCAATACTAGCCTTATACTCACAACCTACAGCTAATATTTGAGTTCGGAATGTTGTCAAAAATTATACCCATTACAAACGGAACTAGACAGGTTTAGTTATTATCTATTCGCCCTGTTAATGGAACCACTGGCACAGGCTATAAGAGAACACAAGCAAATCCATAAAAATTAACACAAAATAAGTTTATTTGCAGATGATGTTATACTGATCATAACAAACCCAGAAAAGTCACTAGACATAATCAAACCCTTTTACACAAATTTAGTGATATCTCCTACTATAAAATTAACGAAACAAAATCCTCTATAATAGGTATAAACATCCAAAACAATCTCAAATATAAATTATAGCTCACATCTATATCCTGGGAAACAAACAAATAAAATACCTAGGTATATTCTTATGTATTCCCTCCAAAAACTCAAATAAATTATGAACCCCATGTAAAAAAGAAACACACAAAATATTGATGAATGGAATATCCCATTTCTATCACTAAATAGTAAAATCTCATTAATAAAAATGATTATTCTCCCGAAATTCTTATACCTATTAGAACACTCCCCATAGAAATCCCCAAAACATATTTTAAACAAATAATAAAATAATGACCAACTTCATATGAACAATAAAAAACACGGAGTGAGTCTATCATTGCTCACAAAAAAATAACAAGCAGGGGGGATGAATTTACCATCCTTTCAAGATTACTACAGCCCTCAGTAATAACACCACTCAAAAATTGGTGAATGATAGATTAGAAATATCATGGGTATCGTTGGAAAAAGAGTTAATCCTTATCACTCACTTAGAGCTATACTAGCAAAAACATTGTTCTGCAAAAATAATACCATACACAATACCAGATACAGCTCTTAATATGGAAAAAAAATATTAAATATATAAACAATTCCAGACTTAAAGGAAACTAAACCCAATTTTCTATACTCCAGAATCTGAAAATAACCCCCCCTAAAATCATCAATAAGCTATAAATACCATTTCAGTAAATTGTATTATAGTAAATGTGCCTGTTAAGAACTGGATAAATATCTGTGTGTTTGTGCAGTGCCAGGCCACACCTCCTTACCTCAGTCACATGCTTTCTTGCTTATCTGTCCTTGTAAAGTATTGGCTAGAGATTATAATGGGTGTGACCAACTGTAACAAGTTTTTGCCATAGCTAAGGACTGAGCATGTGCAGAACAGAATAGTCGTTGACCAAACTGTGTTGATTTTAGAATGCTGTGATAAAGCACAAACCATTAGAGATGTCCGAACTTCGCAAAATCCGGTCCACTCGAGGATCCGCGAATTTTCGAAAAAATTCGAAAATTCGAAAATCCTGTATGCAGCCATTTTGGGCACTTTACCTGATATATGCAGCCATTTTTTCCGAAGTTAACCCAATGAAAGTATTATGTTCAAACTACAAATGAAAATGTTTGTTAATGCTACTCCTCATTAATTTAATAAAATAGTTGTTTTAAAACAGGTATCCTTGGTTATTAAATACAGCGTGTTTCTTATTGAAGTATAATTTTTTACGTAACAAAGATTTGTAAAGAATGTTTGCGTTTGATGTAAACAATTTATACTTCACTATTTTGTTGTCAACTTGGAATGTAAAAATATATATTGCTCACACAGTATTTACATATAGACATAGGAATTTAGGAGTTTTGGATATTGCTCTTTAGGTAAGCTGGTATACAAGGCATGTTTGTAAAGAAAAACAACAATAGGCAGAAAAGGTCCAAACAAATATTTTAATATGTAGGCACAAAAACTAAACACACATTAAATCTGCTGACTTTGCCAAGGGAGAGAACCAGCAGGGGTCAAGAAAAATTGTGCCATTTGGTCTCTTAATGTAATTCCAGATACTCCTCCTTGTGGCACATTAGATTGTGTAGGTGGAAATGATTCTGATTGGAGGGGTAAAATCAATCCTTCTTTGTCCCGGACAAAATTGTGCAGGATGCATGCTGCTTTCACCACAGCCACATCATTCTTCTTATTCATGCAGATGGCAGTGTGCAAAATCCTCCATTTGTTGGTTAGTATGCCAAATGTGCACTCCACCACTCTCCTGGCCCTGCTTAGCCGATAATTAAAGACTCTCCTCACATCATTCAGAGACCTCATAGAAAAAGGCCTCGGAAGATGTTCAGAGAGTCCAAATGCCTCATCAGCCACAAAGGCAAATGGGTATGAAGGGGAGTTTGTTCCAGGCCATGGTTTGGGATGGGGGAGGTTCAACCTACCCTGACGGAGCTTGGTACCAAATCTGCTGTGCTGGAGTATGGCACTACAACTTCCATATGCTCCAACGTCAATGTAAGTAAAGCGGTAATCGACATCTACCACAGCCAGCAGAACAAGGGAAAAATACTTTTTGTAATTAAAGTACCTACTCCCAGTACGTGGAGGCATGACAAGACGAATATGCTTTCCGTCTATTGCACCCACACGCAGACGCAAACGCAAACGCAAACGCATATAAACGCGTCTAAAAACGCGCCCAAAAACGCATGTAAAAACGTGCGCGCAAACAAAAAACGCAGGGTTTTTTCCGCACAAAACGCATTGAAAAAGCGGATCAACATGCGCGTTTTTAAATGCATCATAGTGTGGCCTCACCCTTAAGGTCCTTTCTGTTCCCTTTGATTTAAAGGTTTTAAATGCCTTTTTGTTCCTTTCCATTTCCCTGTTAACATCAGAATTCAGCCACATGGGTGCGGATTTATTTTTTTTCCATTTATTTCTCAAGGGTATAAATTTAGATGTGAAATGGCTTAAAATCCCCTTAAACACATTCCACTTCTGTTCAGTACCTTTACCCGATAATACCTTATCCTAGTTGACATAATGTGTATTTATTTACATAATCTTAATGCTGAATCAATTAGGCATGCACAGAGAAATAAGCTTTGCTTTTATAGAATGGATAGTTTCAACATGTAATGTGTCTGGGAGAGTCTGGGATTGGGTAATTGACAGTTCTTTCCTATCCAGCTGTTGCCCGCCCCCTTTAAAAACTCACAGAGCTAAAAAAAAAAAAAAAAAACAAGAAAAAGAAAGGTCAGAGAAGAAAAAATAAAAAGATTGGTGGTAATTAATCATTTTTATGGTCTAATTACTCTGTCAATTATTTTGCACAGTTTAAAGGTCCTTAAATATGACAAGGATAAAAAAAGGACAATTTCATGTAATGGATAAAGCATGCATTTCTTAGATCATACCATATACATTACAAAACAGATTATGAAATGACTAACTTTCATTTTCCCTCTCCATTGGAGGAAGGCTTTGGAAATCAGATACAAACTTGCAGGTGACTTCTTCCCAAGACCCCCAAGGTGTGCTTGTCACAATAAAATGGATGCAGAAGGTCATACAAAATAGGTCTAATTTCAATTTCATGAATGAGCAGAGCTGGATCCATGAACTGTGTGTGCCATTTTGCTACTCCCTCACAAACTGCGCACATCTAGCAGAGTAAAGAAATGCAAATGTCAATTCCTGTCTGTAATGCAAAGTTTTTTTGGCTTTGTTCCGGTTTGTGTATCTTCCTAAATGCTGTATAACTGCTACATAACAGTTGCATACATCTAGCAGGCATTTGAGAGACATTTCACAAGCCTTTAGTAATCAAAAAACGTTGTATGCAATTTTTTTTGGTCTATACACAAATGCAACGCTGCATGAACGTACTTTAAATGTCCTTTCAAGCGTTTTTGTAGTTGACAACGATTCCATTCATTTTCTAACGTTTTTTGGTTGTTTCAAACACTGAAAAAACGAGCCGTTAGCCGCTCGTTTTAACCTAGCCATAAGCAGTAAATCACATAATTATATTCACTGCTATCTCTGATTATTGGCTGGGAAGGACTGGAAGACTGCAAGGTAAATATTCAGCTTTTAACGTAACAAAATTAAATTATTGCCAGAAACCTCACAAATGTAAGTAATATATTGGAACCCATTAATTGTTAAATCAATACTTGCAAATGCTATTTGTTTTGTCATGTTCAACTCTACTTTGAAAATTGGCACTGCTGGTGAATGGAGCTCAAGTTGCAAAATAAGGCAACATGTAGTTATTATTTTCACTGCTGTATTTTAGCAATTAAATAGATACAATGTTCTTCTTTTACATCAAATGGTTTCCAATAATTATTACTTGGGTATTAAGGTTTTCAAAACTTATTTTCAGTCTAAAATATAACTAACTTTATATACACATCAACACTGTGACAATAATCCAATTTGGGTTTATTTAAATGACATGTCCATGTTATTTAATCATAATTTTTTTTTTTAGCAAAAGCATCTACCTCCACCCTTGTTTTTAAGCGATAAGTTGAGCATGTGCAGAGGAGGCAGCAGGGGAATATGCAGTCACTTATTGAATGTGATGTCAACAGTCACTATCTTGATTAACTGCAGGGAGGGAGGAGTCAGCTTACTCTACCAGAATGGAGGTGATAAGTATCCTTAAATATCTGGTTAGTAATGCATCTAATAATGTGCTGAATATATCAGATGGGGTTTGGAGCACATAACTGACACACTGTATGCCCAGGGACACTGCCTGAGCCAAACTTTTGAATTCCGCCCTTGATTATTTCCAGGCGCAGCAAGAAGTGTGCCGTCGCTGTGTTAAAGTGGGTGTGGCTTTCTCGGAGGCCGATGTTTGTCAATTGGCGCGGCTAAAATTTTACGATTTTGAACTTCCTATCATATAGGTATTTAAACAGTTCCACGGACAGTCAATTCGCTTTAATGTAAATTACTAGAAACAGATACTACATCCCTTTCTCAAACAGCTTGTGTTGCCACTACCATATTGCTCCTTACAGGTATTTGTTGCTCAAATCAAAATAACTTATTTTATAGCCTGTGCTATACATGTTGGTTCAACTGTTACAATACATTAGATATACCATGTATTCTGTAGTATAAAAGATTTTAGCCAAAAGATTTGTAAGCCTGCCACCACATCAAGGTAGACTCTTTCAGCAGTGCCCTAACTAACCTAACTAGTCTAACCTAGCCTAACTAACTAATTAAAGCTAACCAAACCAAATAAAATGATTTTAACTACATCATATCTGTTACTAGGGAAAATTATTTTTTTTCTTGACCGGTCAAGGAAAATTACCCCCCACTACTGTCTGTCTGCCACCTTTCTTCTTCAGTGCCGCCTGAGACAAATGTCTCACTCTGCCTAATGGTAGATGTGGCCCTGTATATGCCCTTTAAAATATTGTTTGAGTTCATTAAATATGTACCACTCACCTTGCCTTCTGTCTTTGTAGGGTTTCTATGTCCTATACAACAATAAACAATAAAAGTCATGGAAAGGAAAGAATCTGCATTGATGCATCTGTTAATATCTACTTTTAAAAAAGGGTAAATATTAGTGTGATACTATGACTCTTGGTGATCTGTACACACATTAATCATGGCTCACAAGGCTCGATGGATTACACTGGTTAAAAACAATCACATTTCAATTAGACCAAAGTCTTTATACATCAATAATTCTGCAGGTTTAATATTGACTTTTTTGACTCTGGACAATGAATTATTATTGATCATGCTTACCATGATCAATAATGGTAAGAATGATTATAGAAACAGGAAATTCTAAGATTTAGAAGTTTTTAAATTTTTTGTTTTTCTGATGTTCGGGTATTCACCTTGTACTTGCAGTTCTGTAAGATAATTGTTGTATGAGTATGGCAGAGGACACAATTCCCACAATTGTGTGTGGACACAATTCCCAGCAGAGTGCAGCCAAGGAAATCTGGGCGCTGTAAACTTTAATCTTGAAATAAAAATTATATAAAATTATATAAATAAATAGTGTGGAACTGTCTTCCGGCAGATGTGGTAATGGCAAGTTCATTGAATAGCTTTAAAAAAGGCCTGGATAAGTTTCTAAAACTAAAAAATATTGAGAATTACTGGTATTAATGCATATAGATCTGGTTGATCCAGGGATACTTTCCGATTGCCGTTTGGAGTTAGGTAGGATCAACTGTTAGGTAGGGTTAAAAAAAAAAAAAAAAAAATATATATATATAAAGAGGGTGAATAGGTTGGACGTATGTCTTTATTCAACCTTAATTACTATGTTACTATGCTACCACCTACCACCCAGCCAGCCTTATTGCTTATTTTTAGGTACATTTGGACATTTTAATACATTGAGATTGTCCCATTCAAACTGTTATGGTCATTTAAGGGAAAATTAAAACAACTGATTAATTTCAGTTTAATTAAAAAACTGATTACAGTTTCTAAGATGCCAAGTATTAAATATATTAATTAAAAAGGAAATTTAGCTAACTAAAATTTGCAAAATGTATTTATTTTTCCTCATAAACAGTAATATTTTGGGTAGACTGTTCAGTCTGACAGGTGACCAGCAAAGGAAGAGGATAGATAAAGATCTGGTGTTTTATTTTGTAAAGATGCCCTGAGAACGTTCTTGCTCTCTCTCAGATAAATATTGCACAGATAAAACAAAATGATTTTCTCAATAGGAAGCCAAATGATTTTGATGTGAGATAACAAAACAGCAATAAGGAGATGAATGTTTGTCCATTTGGCTGCTATGTGAATGTTTTACTGAAGGAATTTCACCCCTTTCTCCCTTTTTTGCTGCTTCCATGTAAAAAAAATATATTTCTGTAAAACTAACTGACGGTTGTAAAATTTGAGTGTTATTTCTCAGCTGTATGTTATGTAATGTACTCCTAGAGAATTGTCAATCATTTGAAAAAGCTCATTAGAGCAAACCTTAGAGCTGCAGTGGTGTAACTGAAAATCCATACCTCTTACCCAGACCATCCCTTGGCTGTCCATTCCCTTTTCTCCACCTACCTAACCATGTCTCCAAAAACACACAAAACTTTTAATTGAACCAAACCAAGTAACCCCTACGGGCTTTGTCAAAGAATCATAATTAAAAGGAGAATGTACCTTAATTCCATTACCAGCCTTGCTCATTGATTATTACTATTTTAGTATAATGGTTCTTTCACAATGAACCCTAAAGCTCCCTCCCAAGGTAAGACATGACAGACTAGCAAAATATATATCGATTGGGTTTGTAACATTTGTTTATGGGACTGATGGTGGGACTCATCCAATGATTTCTAGTTATGTCGGCTGTGCAGGTTAAATCTGCACAGCCTATTCACTGTGCAGATTTAACCTTCATGACTTAATCAACCATATAAAAGGAAAAATTCAGCAACAGAGAGAGGCAAGGATAAAAACTGAATTAATTTTAGCCCCAGGTGCTAAAATGCCCCTTTTCCCCAATTTTGATTTGAGCACACATCTCTCAAAGAGTCCCTGCTGAGAAATGAATACAACAAGAAAGGGAGAAAGGGGTTAGTCTTTGTAGCATCAAACACACAGTTTCTCCTTTTGAAAGAATTAGTATTTGCATAGTTTTAAAGCGAAGATTTACCAGAATACATATTGAAATTTTTTTTAATTCTAATTTTTGTACTTTTTTAATCAATGTATTTTTTAAATTAAATTAGTTAATCCCAATTCACAGGGGCAATAAAAATCCTTTAAATGATATCCTTATAAACAGTGCTTAACAATGTCATCAGTATCCATCGGTCCTTAGCCGTTTCATCAGTTATAATCAGTGCTTAGTTGTTTCATCAGCAATATCACCAGTTATAATCAGGGCTTAGCAATGGATTTGGCTATTACTGTATGGGACAACTGTATGGGAATTCTGTTGTCCATCTAAAGGGCAACTAAAGCCTCAAAACAATACAGAATCAGAAGGAAGTAGTGGTCATATTTTCTACCCTCGACTTAAACTCAAGTCAATCAGTTTTTACTAATTTTTTAGGTAAAAATTAGGTACCTCGGCTTATACTCGGATCTACTAATATTCGAGTATATACGGGAGTTAAAAGCAGCCAGAGAAATTTGCCAATGCTTATTATCCACTCACCCAGACACAACTTGTTTATTGCAATTTTTATTGATCAGTTGTAAGTCATGTGCTATGTACATTTTGTCTTAGATGCGAAAAACACTTTCTCAGGCCAGAATGTATTTTACATGGTCCTGCTGATGCTTTCGATTGGGTACCAGACTGCAATCAAGCTATGTAGTGAAACAAAAGAGTTCTATGACGATAGCTCCTTAATCTACTGTAGCACAGACACAAATCAAAGCATTACGGGAACAAACAGACCAGACTTTTTTTTATTTTATATACTCATTAAAATGCAGCACACCCATGTATATGTTCAATAGAAGATGTAACATAAATCAAAAGTTACACAAGCAGTTTGATTTGTCACCATGCACATTTTGTGTAAGTTAGAACTATCTCACAAACCCTCTATTAATCTGAGGTGATTTGGGATTTACATAGGCAATCTGGTGTGCTACTATAATAATATAATAATTCTGCTGTGGATGGACTGGCCATCTGCAGACTAACTTATAGGTACCCTATAAAATAAAAGCCTAACTGTATAGGCTTGTTCACACTCGTTCCATTTTATGGTGTGTTTTTGCAACGGACAGTTTTTAAAAAAGCAAGGACTAATAGAATTCAATAACTACTTAGCTAACTACTTGTTAAACCATAGACCAGAATTGCAAAAATTACCCTTGTTGGATAATGGGGAAAGGTCAATAGTAGATGTCCTGACCTGTCATTTAGGGGCAACTGTGGTCTTGAACAAAATGAGCCCCGGTAAGAAATAATATTTATAAACAATCCCACCACCTTATTCCAGAGGTAAGAAGTATTAATTAATTTAATATAAATAAAACTAAAATTAGTACCCCAGGCACATTCCCAGAAACAAAATAGTGCTAGGTTAGTACATTCACACAGACCAAACCACACAAACCACAGCTAATAACCGCTTTACTAGGTTATTCAATAAAAGTTCTTATCGTTTAAAACGGTGATAATTTTGCCCCAAACAATCAGAACTTATTCAACATTTGAAAGTTAACATCTGATTGGTTAGGGCAAAATTAGCACCATTTTAAACAATAAGAACTTTTATTGAATAACCCTGTAAGTTTCTTAAAGGGACAGTTTTTATTTGTTATTATTTGGAAAAATATTTGTTAAATTGTTACTTTGTGTAATGCCTTCTTAGTTATTCTACATATTCTCTCCCTTTTTGAAAAATCAGCTGATTTCATACCTTTTGCTGTTCCCTGCTGTTGCGGTTTTAACGGTCCTCAGGATGCACCACATCCTTGCAATGTTTACAACAATAATTTTACTGATTGGCTGTTGGATGGGTCAAAGATGCTCAGATTTCTACTGAGCAACTGAATCAACCCAGGCGATGGGTCAAGGGCAAGACCATAACGGTCTCTACTTAGGGGTACTGCAAACAGGAAGCCAGCATTTCGGTTGCATTTATTTATACACAGATAAAATGCTGAATTGGCAGATTAAGTTCATTGAGATGAAAAAATACTGCTCTATTTTCTGAAAAGCACATGTATTTGCACTGAACTTCTCCTTTAGCGCAACAATGTCCTTCTTAAAAACAGAATAAATTCTTTAAAACATAATAAACACCTATAACATAATCGCTCAGATAGCAGAACAAAGCAAGTCCAACCACAAAATCTGAGAATCTGAGAGGACTGAGAATGTGGGGCCATTAAATTATGGGTCTAAGGGCCATATTTTTAAACACAGGGTATTGCAATGTAGTGACACCGCACATTATTGGTAATGTATAACAGCAGCCATAAATGTACGCCCGCAGTCATACATTTACACCAAACGTTTGTTAATTAACAAATGTTCGGTAGTAGAATACCATGGCGTTCTACCCCAATGGTATTCTATGGGGATCGTAATTCTACGATCGCATTATCGTAGATTTACAATTGTTATCTGTAATTTGCATTTGTTATCGGTAATTTACAATAATGATCGTAAATTAACGATCATTAAACTAATCGGAAATTAACGATCGGTTTAACAATCGTTAAAAAGTATTGATACCACGCCTTTATAAAAATGGCCCTAGAGGATGCCAAAAAAGCTAACTTGCTAAACCGTTTTTTCCATCCTATTCACTATAGAGAATTCTAGTCCTTACAGCAGGGACTGTAATAATATGAAGGGTATAAATTAGGAATATTCACCCTGGCTGACAGAGGATATGGTACAGAAACAATTAAACAACGTTAATATCAATAAAGTCCCAGGACCGGATGAAATACATCCTTGGATCCTAGACCATTGTTTCTTATCTTTTCAGATTCACTTTTGTCTGGTGATGTGCCACTGGATTGAAAAAAAGCCAATATAATACCAATTTTTAAAAAAGGTAGTCGTTTGCAGCCTGGTAACTATTACTTACTTACCAGCCTTCGTTCCCGCGGCCTCTGTCCATAATGCTACTTTCCCAAAGGAATACAGAGCCAGGGACAGTAAGAAATGCATTTTATTAAACAATAGGAGTCCAAAGGAGTAAAAAAGATATGTCAATGAGTTATAATAGAGATATGAAATGTTAGGTGGGCCCCTAAACTTTTCCTGGTGGGCCCCAACACCCCAGTTCAACACTGCAGAGGAACCATTAGGAGCAAGGTAAGGATCTATTAACACTACACAGTGGGGCCAGCATGGGGTTAAATTTTAATTTTGGGGGTGGACATGCCCTTTAAGTTTTTAGATTCAGGCACAGCAGCGGATGTAATATTTTGCTAAAGCTCTTGATATTGTGTCACATAGGCAACTAATGTATAAACTGAGGACAGTTGGTGTAGAAAAAAACATTTGTACATGAATAGAGAATTGGTTGCTGGATCACAAATAGAGAGTAATGGTCAATAAAGTTACATTCATGTTGGCTTAAGTTATCTATATCTATATTTACATGTGTATTTGAACTGCCAGGACTGCACCCTTGTTTGATTATTATACCTTACCGGCCGTCAGCAGTAATTCTTACCCAGCGTCCCGCTGCACTATGCAGGGGACGGAATTAGTTGCTGTGGACACAGATCTATACTTCACCCAGGAGGATGTACAACGTATTCTATTTACCAATCTAACATAGCAGCATCTACAGATATGCAAACGAAGAAATATTCTTCAATAAGTTGCGATTAAAGAAAAAAGAAATTGATCTATAACCTCCATGGTGTGTTTTTATCTGAATACCATCTGAACAGGAAAATCCCTAGAGGATTTCGAGTCCGCAATGTCCCTACAATTGGGAGATACGATAAGAATTTTTGTGTGCGATACTTAACTACTGCTCGTTCAAGCTCATGCTATTAGTTATTGAGCATATCACCAAAGAATTAACGGCAACCCGCCATAATATTGATGAGATGGAGAAATTACACCTCAACTTCCTATGTACCGATTCAGAATGTAATTGGTTACAAAAAATGACATCACAAATCAATTAATATAAAGATGATTTTATTAGATTTAAAAAACGAAAAGTGTTACAAATCGATCAAGATGGTTGTATGGATGGTTGTCCCCATATTCCCAATTCAACAGACCACGTAGATTTAGACGTGGCCTGAGAACCATTGATAGCTCTGATGAATCCCCCACCACTGATGGTGATAGCTAAAGATATATTTGGCTTAACCCAAGAGCACATTCGAACCATCCAATACCCCCCCAGCGATAAAAGTTTTTAAAGGGCATCTATAGTGGGAAAATTATGAACTTTTTTTTCTTTCTTTCCATGTGTTCTATAATTCCCCACAACCCCTAGAGTGTCTTCACTTTTTTCAGATTCCCTCTCTGTCCTGAGATACACCAGTTAGAAGAATACGTGCTTGCATTTCTCTACTCCTACTTGGACTGTCAATCAAATCCCTGTGACGTGATTCTACCCCTCCCTGCTCTGTAATAAACATAGAGATAACAGCATTAGCAGGGGGAGAGAGGTAGCCTTGATGGTAGATATAAGGCTGCACTTGACCAAGTATAGCTTTCAAAATAGCTTTCACTGATTGATGATAGGTCACAAAGTGAGAGATCGTAAACTGTACTGTTCTCCTTCTTCTTCCGTGTCTCCAGGACAGCTTGCTTTCTATTGGCCATTGTGCGTGGGTGTGTTTTTCAGGATGTTGAACTTTTAACTCCTACTGCACATGATAAGCTTGTCGGTTAGCCAGAGTTGAGACATGGAGGAGGTAACAGAGGGGAGGGGGAAGGGGGGGGAGTGCTGCACACAGATCTGACACCATGGTTAAACAAAGTCACTGACACAGATAGGATTAAGGCAGCACAGAGTACATGAATTTAACTTTGCAAAGGGGCAATGTGTTTTTTTCACTATAGATGCCCTTTAACAACAAAACTAATGTGGAATTAAATGAAAGATTCAAAAATACTTATAAGATAGCCAAATGGACTAACCTATCAGCAGGGGAAATTGAAGCATTAAAAGCATTTCAGGATGATCCAGAGATTATTATACGCCCAGCCGTAGTGATCCTTGACCAAACATATTACCAGCAAGAGCTGTTGGAGCAGTTACGGACGGATCCTACCTCTAAATTGAAAGCCCAAGCTGATGATTTAATTAATCTTGCCCTCAATGCCAATTGGATTACCGAAGATGTGGCCAAGTATCTTACTTGTGAAGTTCCTAGATGTCCTATTATCTATAGTGTGCCGAAAATACACAAATCTCTTCAGACTCCCCCGGGCGTCCTATTGTCGCCTCGAGGGGCTCTATTTTTAGTTCACTATCAGCTTACATATATTCATTTTTACAGCCAATTGTGCTCAATATGAAATCTTATCTCCATGATAGTGGACATCTATTGCAAATATTAGCAGCGCACAATGGCCCACTGACGGATATGGTGCTACTTACGTGCGACGTGAGCAGCCTATATACCGTTATTCCACAGTCTGCATAGAGGTCTGCAGAAAAGCCCTGACTAACTACAAATATGAAGGACCCCCTATAGAATGGCTTATGGAGGATTTGGCTTTTGTTCTGGGAAAAAACTACTTCAGTTTTGACCACCAGTTTTACCAAAAGTTGTCCGGAATGGCGATGGGGACCAATGTAGGTCCCTCTTTTGCCAATTTATTTATGGAAGATATTCTCGACATATCTATCCACAGTATGGAGACAAGCTGGAGATTTATTGGCAATATATCGACGATTGTGTCATCCTATGGAAAGGAACTGAAGATGAGTGCAAAAACTTTGTGACTGAACTTAATTCGCTTAATACCCCTGTCACGAATGCCAGTTCGCTGGGCACGTGATCTGACTAATTAATCGGTATTCGCTGCCACCACTTTAAGTTACGGCCTTAAAGACGCCCCAAAAACCCACTCTTGACTCTCACTGACTATGCTCACCTGTCCTGGCAGCTAAATGGTTAACACTACACCATTCACTCCAGCAACTAACTGGTTAATTAGCATCAGTCCTTCACAAGCAGTCAGAGTTAATTAGCATTTACACTGCACACTCCATTCAAACACATATAAACTTATCAGAGGCTAACTGAGTTCTTTTAGAGCATCAAAGACAAAACTTATTAAATTTTAGATTTAATATTCCAAAAGGTGGACAGTGCATATAATACAAAAATAAAAGAAAATGGTGTTATAATAAAATGACATACAATAGGTACAACAGTTATATAAAATAAAAAGGATAAAAATATTCAGACCCTACTCACTAAAAAAAAAAAATGAAAACATAAATGTTTATTAAAAATAATCTGATGGCCATGGGTAAATGCATTTCCCCACTTTGCATCCTTTTATAGCCCCATGTGTTTTTACAAACATATAACCCCACAAATTTGTTTTAAAAAAATGATATATAGTTTACTTAGGTAAAGTTGCATCATTTGAAACTAGACAAACAGGCAGTTTTCCCAGCACCTTTCAATCTCACATAATCAAATCACGGTAGAATAGGTGAAAAAAAACAACAATTGCGCAATGTTAAACTGAGTTTACGCACCCACATACAGGCAACACATGTGGTCTACTTAGCATCGTGTCCATGTGGACTCTCCTATGTTGGAAAGACTGACCTAACATTGCGCACCAGAATTGATGGACATAGATCAGCAATTAAGATGGCTTTTAGGGATGGAAAAACCAACAAACCTGTTGCAAAACATTTTTTAGAATTTGGACATGACATTTCCACTTTTAAATTCAGAGGAATAGACCACGTACCAGTATTACGTATAGGAGGGGATAAATCGAAATTGTTACTACAACGGGAAGCCTATTGGACAAAGACACTAAACACAGTTAACCCTTGTGGATTGAACGAATACATCTCATACAAATGTTTCCTTGAGGAACGATAACACTTTATGGATTTTACGAGCCAGTATTTTAACTGTTCCAGAGTATTTCTTGTTTATATAATTTTACCAGACCTATGATCCAACTAGTTTTTAAGTAATTGATTGTACATTGGTCATGGATATCACTTTAGTATGTATATTAATAATAGGAGTAATATTTAACACTAGTCACTTTAAGATCTTCACCATATTCAATTAATATACACCTAGCTCAGGTTGACTAATCTATACGAGCCTCTCGTATTGTTTTACAGCTTTTTTATCTGAAAATAGTATGCACTTTGTATACACTTTAGTATCTTTTATCGGAAACTTGCAAGCACTTTTGTAAGCACTTTCAGCACCTGCAATGAACTTTCCATGCACTTTGATTGCACTTTAACATTCATCCTAACCACCCAGTAGTAGGATTGATTGTTGTTCCCCCTATAAGTTGTTTGCACAGTGTTTGAATCACATGTGCTATGTTTAATAAACCACTTTGAAGAAATCCTGGAGTGCTCCTGAATTAGTCTATTTACTAATCTATAGAAGGCACCCAGGTCTACTGTTGAAAGTATCTGTGCCACTCATATTGGTTGGTATATATATATATATTGTAAAAATTTGGGAGAGGGAAATGCCTGGCAGGGCAAGAGGGAGAGCCAGGAGCAGGGGTGCTTCTGCACGTGGAGGGAGGAGGGAGAGGAGAGCCTACTGCAGGCTCTGGCCAGGAGCTACCTGGCCCTTCGCAGGGCAGCCGGGTAACCGTACCCGATATGTTTAGGGGTAGCCGTGCTAGGGCTATCCCTTCTGATCAAGGAAGGCAGGTAGTAGAGTGGATTACCCAGCCTTCCTCATCCACCTCCTCACAGGCACAGAGCAGCCGAGCTGCTACTGTAGATACTGTGCCTGCTCCTTCCTCACCTGAGGCTCCTACTGTGGGCATGGACCCTGAACCTCTCTATCAGGAGTTCATTGCCCACATGGCCTGTACCTTCGGGGATCCGGAGGAGGAGTCTCAGGATCTGTTTTCGCACACTATGTGTGGGGCTAGTGTGCTTGAGGAGGAGCCGTGCACTGATGCACAATCTTTCCTGTCGCCCAAGGCGGAGGAATGTGCTCAGTGCACAGGGGGACAGGAGGCTGACAATGTCATGCAGCAGTCTGTGAGCAGCCAGGGAACTAATGCAGGGGGTGAGGTTCCAGATGCTGCTGTTAGTGACACAGCCTCTAGTATTGAGGAGGTGGAAGTGGACGATGAGGTCACTGATCGTCCATGGGTGCCCTCTGTGAGAGAGGAGGAGGATAGTGTCTCTGAGGGATGTCCCTCAGAGCATGAGCACGATCCTGAACCCAGAGCCAGGACTGGGGGCAGGGGCAGAGGCAGTGCACCTAGTGGTGCACGTAGAGGTACGGCACCAATGAGATCTGGTGCTGGTGCCCCACAACAGCAGGTGACCTCTGAGCCGGTGGCTCAGTGGTGTGGGAGTTCTTCTCACTGGCTCCAGGTGACAGCACGGTTGCAGTGTGCAAGTTGTGCCTGCAATGTGTTAGCTGTGGGAAGACCACATCTCATTTGGGCACCTCCTCTATGAGGAGACATATGATACTGCACTACTTTGCCCGTGGGCAAAGTGGGCATGTCACTGCCGGCTTAGCTAAACTCCTGGCGGTGCAGCTGCTACCTTTCAGCCTGGTAGACAATGCAGCATTCAGGGAGTTTGTGGCCATTGGCACACCACAGTGGCAGGTCCCTGGCCATAGGTACTTTGCCCAGAAGGCAGTACCAGCCCTATAGGGCAATATATCTGCTTCACTGGACCACAGTGTGGGCTGACCCCACACCACCTCTCAATAGGCAAGGTTGTGTGTGACAATGCCACCAACATCATGTCTGCCCTTCGCATGGGCAGAGTCACACATGTTCCTTGCCTGGCACACGTACACAACCTGGTCGTCCAGCGGTTCCTCACCAAGTACCCTGGCCTCCAGGGTTTCAGCAGCAGAATGGTCTGCCGCAGAACCACCAGAGACACACTCTGTGCGGCATACGGGCACTCGCTATCGAGCAGCAGCTACTGGAATAGGAGGACACCGACACCGTGATGCTTTCCGAGCCCGAACATCACGGTGCAGAGCAGCCGTCCGATGATGAGGAGGGGAATTTAGGTGACCTGGACCAAGGGGAAATGGGGCATTCCTCTAGGGGGACATCTCAACCCTCCCAAGTACCACATGTCATTCGTGGTTGGGGAGAGGTTGAGCCCGACACTATTGTCCTCAGTGACATCGAGGACATGGGGTCCTCTGCGGCAGGCAGTTTGCGGCACATGGGCTCGTTCATGCTGCAATGCCTGCACAAGGACCCCAGGATTAAGGCTATCAAAGAGAAGGAGCAGTACTGGCTGGCCACCCTAATAGATCCCCGCTATAAGGGTAAAGTGTCGGAGTTTATCCCCGCATCTCAGAGGGAAGGTAGAATGCAGCACTATGAGGCAACAGTGCTACGTTGCCTCTGTTCTGCCTTCCTAGGTGCTGGCAGGCCTACAACACCTGATGTTGGGGATCAACAGGGCTCACGTCCCCCAGTGCCTGACAGGAGGAGCAGCAGTACTGGAGGCGGCCAACTTCAGGCTGTTATTCCAGCCACAGTTGCCAGGCCCATCTACTGGCAACTCCACCAGGCAACACCTCAGTCGCCGGGTCACCGACTACATCGGATCCAGGGCCGGTGTAGCCACATCAGAGACTGAGGATCCACTGGACTACTGGGTGGCGAGGCTTGATATCTGGCACGAGTTGGCACAGTATGCCATCGAGGTCCTTTCATGCCCGTCATCAAGTGTTCTTTCGGAGAGGACCTTCAGTGCGGCAGGGGGTGTTGTAACGGAGAGGAGGACCCGTCTCTCCACTGAGAATGTGGACCGCCTTACATTCATCAAATGAGGCGTGGATCACATCTCAGTACAGCACCCCTATTGCTGATGCCCGTGACTGAAGGCCTCCTGCCCCTGGCCACCCGTACTGCTACTTCCACCTCATTTTCCACCTAGAGGCTTAGCTGATGCCAGCTTAGCTGGCAAATGGCTATTTTTTCTTATTGGCAGGGCCATATATGGTCCTACCTTGCTCTACTGCATTCAAGTTGTGAAATAACAAATGCTCTGCCACAACAGCTACTCTGTGGCTAATTTTTCTAAGATTGGGTCGATCCTAATTGGCCTGAGAGCAATACTCCATATTTGTTCTTTCTTCTCTCTCCATGAGACACCTTTATGATGTCACCTACTCTGACCATCTCATACAGCTGCAACAGCTACTCTGTGTCTAATGTTTTCAGCTCTGGGCCATTCCTGCCTGGCCCGAGATGAGTACTCCATATTTGTGCTAATGTTTTCAGCTCTGGGTCAATCCTGCCTGGCCCGAGAGAAGTAGTCCATATTTTTTCTTTCTTCTCTCTCCACGAGGCACCTTTGTGGTGTCACCTACTCTGACCATTAGAAAGGCGACCGCGCATTATAATGGAATATGCCTTGGAAAAGCGATCGCGCATTAGAAAGGCGAATGTGCAGTGCAAAAGAAAATTGTATTCCAATTGAGAAATTCTAAGAAGATTGACTAAATAAGACACAGCTGACTTCTTGGTAAATGTGAGGTGGCCATTTTGAACTTGACATCATTTTCTAGTGGGCTTTTCTGGTTTTGAATGGTTTTCGCAATGCAGTCTTAGATGCGTTAAGTTTTCGCTGCAATACTTTTCGCTCTTTATCGCGCCCGTTCGCCTTTTTCAGCCGCGAAGTGTGTTTTTTTTCGCTTTTTTATAAATAAGGCGAAACGAAGCCCCAAATGGTGCTATTTTCGCTGCGATGTGCTGCGCTAATTATTTGGCGAAAAAGACAATCCTTTATAAATATGCCCCTTAGGCAGGAAATTAGCATATTGCTAGATAGGTTGGACTAGATGGACGAATGTCTTTATTCAACCACAAATACTGTACTACTATTGTTTATTCCCTGTCCTTTTGACTTGCAACCAACAAAGGGGAAACAGCGTAAATTCTACACATCACAGTGAGGGGGGTATAACTGCAGGCTCCTTGGTGACATTACACAGCCCTACCTTTAGAAAGCCTTTTGCCCTCTTGAGGTGTTGCACTGGTATGTATTCCAGGTATGTAATCTATTCCAGGATCATCACACCTGGGGGAAGATTTAGCTTTTCATTACTATCCACCATCACATGGGACCCTAGGTTCTCACAACATAGCGTAACTCTGTCCCGCCTACAGATTGTCTTGCAGGTAGCAATCACTACCTCACGGCGTTGTGCAGGCCGAACCTTCCCAATAGCATCAGCTGGAATTGTTGCTTCTTGCACGAGAATATCCAGTGCTAGCTTGATTACATTTGGCCATGAAAGTTTCCAAGGCAGTAAAGAACTCTGTGACAGAAGCTACCATACCCTGCACTCCCTCAGATTAAATTGTTTCCTAGTAGTTGACTTGGTGGGGTCTTCTGCTACTGGTACAACGAAAGCCACATCTTCTTCATTACTTAACTCTTCATTATTTAACTCAGTCATGCTTGGCAAATCCAGACAGGACACTGGGCAGTCCCATTCTAGCAGCTCCTGAAGATGCCTTGTCTCGGCTTTCCTCTTTTTGATGGAGCTAGAATCCCAGAAGAGCCCCCACGTTTAGTGTACCCTTGGATGACAGCAAGAATGTAAAGGGTCTGCTCCAACGTAATCTATTGATACCAGCATGTTTTAGTGACCACACACTTTGGGCAGTGCAATGGATGAAAATAAAGTTAGTCATGCATTAATTGGCAGTACCAACTTACAGGGAGATTCAATAAAAGTTCTTATCATTTAAAATGGTGCTAATTTTGCCCCAACCAATCAGATCTTATTTAACATTTGAAAGCTAATATCTGATTGGTTGGAGCAAAATTAGCACCATTTTAAACGATAAGAACTTTTATTGAATAACCCTGAAAATGTAACTGATGCAACATACAGTATAACAATGTAAACTAGTTCTAGCAACTTAAACAGTAATTTCCTGGGCATGCACACCTTTCCCCCCAATGTGTTTACCAGCTGGTGTTTTCCTTTTATACAAAGCTCCCCCTTCTGAAAGCAGAATTCCGTAAGTGCTTCTAAGCTCCAAGTAGGAAAGAAGGACATTTTCACAAGGCCACTTTTCTTCCCTGCTTAATATAGGTGGGTGACACCGGGCAATCACTGTCTGTGTGCTGTGGAACATCCAGCACTCAGCAGCTTCCCAGTCCATTTGGGTGTCACAGACAGATAAGCAAATGTCACAGCAGTTCACTCTGGCATGGGGCGACTTACAGTTTTCAGTGGCAAAATGGTGGACCAGGATGGTTTGGAGGCAAATCTTGTTCCCTGTCATAAACCACAGGGGAATAACTGGATGATCACTACCTTTCACTTTACAGGAGATCCCTCTCTCCATTCACTTGCTGCTCCACACCTGTTCCCTTCTCCTGGTCTCCTTAGCTTAGGGTTTCCAGATTTTGAAATTCAAAATAGAGGACACATGCAAGTGCGTGCATGAGCGTGCAGCAATTTTTTTTTTACCATGCTTACTTTTCCAAAACCACACCCACTTTTTGAGGTAACGCCCACTTTGAGGTAACCACCCGGTACGCTGTAAACATAGTATTAGGCCTCATTCACACTAGGATGGACAAAAATGCACAGTCCATTTTATTTGGTACATTTTCGTCCATTTTCTTTTTCTGTTTTTGGGCACTAACAATGAATTCATCATTATCAGGGTAACCCATCCTCAAGGAATATCTTATAGATCATGGAGTCGCAGGGCTGTATTTTCTGTGCGATTAAAAGACAGCAATACTATTATTTACACACACATATCCCTATTTATAAGAACCCAGGGTGTGGACCTAAACCGCTAGGTCCCCACCCCTGGGTTAAGAATCTAACTTCTGCACTTATCTCTTAAACTTGCAATCGCCAGTGTGCTGTTCTCGTACTCCCACTTCCGGTCTGATACCAGTAAGTCGTGGCTGCAATCGCGAATTTAAGATGTAAGTGCAAGAGTTACGCTTAACCCAGGGGTTAGTACCTAGAGGTTTAGGTCCCCACCATGGTTTTTTTTTTTTTAATGGGTGTGCGTGTGATCCTCCTTTAGGATAGGTCTTTACCCTGATCCCACATTCAAAAATGCTAAAGGGCAACTTTAGCAGATATACAGCTAAATACAAAAAACAGATTTCTTTCAAATGGATGGCAAAGAGGATCAGGGCTGAGGTAAGCAAGTTGCCTTTTAATTTTAAAGGGTATTTCCAAACTTAATTCTCCCCACTGGAAATACCCTTTAAGAAGCCAGACACAGGTAAAACTACTTCAAACCACTGCACACATGCAGAGCCGCTATCGCTGTGGGTAAATCTCAATACAATGCACCATTTGTGCGTGTGGGTAAATCCCAATCCCACTGCACAACTTTAACGCTAGCTGCTATTAAATAGTCAAGCAAAACCTAGCTCAAATTACACATTGAATTCCTTGTGCTGGCTGTGCGGGTGTCCTTTCCGATACTTACTCAGCCTGTGCAAGGAAGGAGTTAAAGTCACACTAACTGATATTGAATCGGTTAGCGTGACTTAAACTCCATAAAAGAACGCTGCGGCTCTCAGTAAATGAGGGCAATGGTGTCAAACACTTTCTCTGTAACTGACCCATCTCTGCCTGGCTGTGTGCAGTTACTGCCTATAAAGTGACAGACCAATTTTAGGTTTTTTTTGTAACAGTTTTGTTAAATATACATATTTGTGCACAGCATTGTGCAAATGCATTACAAAGATGTAGTTTAGTTTAAAGGATAAGTACACCTTATTTCTAACTTGTTGTTAGTGGGTAGCTGTACCATAGTGAAATAATGTGGTGGTGTTTATTTATTTTTGGCTGGTGACGTCGTCACGCGCACCAGCTCAACAGTCTGGCAGATCTCGCGCCTTCCTCTTGCGGGATTAAAAGGAGAGGAAGGCGCGAGATCTCCCTGACTGTTGAGCTGGCACGTGTGATGATGTCACTGACGCATGCATACCAAAGTCACCGAGCGCGCTTGCGCGTACAGCGCAATATTGAGGGAACAGTATTGTGAGGCTGACGACAGGAATTTGCTGATTGATTCACGTGGGTGAGGCCCTGCTTCAGGAAGTTCACCACGGAGTCAAAAAAAGAAGGTTTAACAGCTGCAGGTAGGGGAGGGGAGGGGGATAACCAAAAATAAACACCACTGCATTATTTCACTATGGTACAGCTACTCACTAACAACAAGTTGGAAATACGGTATACTTATCCTTTAATTGTATTGAAGTATACAAGTTGGGATGGATAGTTGTATGTTAAAAATCGATCCTGCATTAGTGCTCTTTAGGATGCTTTAGTAGAATGATAAAAGTTTGTAACTATCTCCTTTGATATTAATTACTTAATAGACAGGCCTTTGAAATGTATTTACAATATTTAAGAATACATCAAATTTAATGTGTAACAGAATATTTTTGTCTATTTGTTAGAGTATAGTTCGGAGGACAAAGAGGAACATAATGTTGATTTTGGCATTAATCAGTTGCCTTCCCCATATACAAATGAAAGTGGATTGGGACTTCTTGCACGGATTGCTGTCCGTGTTCTTCCCAGTCCTGTGATCTCCTCTCATCTATCTCATATACAACTGGAAGCAAAATCAAAAGAACAGAAAAAAGAGGAAAGGCAGTGTCTTATAGGTAAGTTGGGACACAATTTTTAATTTAAACTCACCCAGTAAGTATGCTTTAACTCTTTAAATGCAATGTCTGGGCAACCTAAAGCTAGGCTTGTGAATTGTTAGTTTCATAGAAATACACATCATTACACTAGATTACCATTACTTTAGACCACATTACAAAACTGTATGATACTCTAAATTGTTAAATCGTATCTCCACTGGTAAAATAATTTTTTGATATTCAGTTTTATTTTATAAAACGGTCAGGAGGCAGGAATGAAGGTAAGGTACTTACCCAATCTCTCATCCTCAGCCGCGTCTTCTGACAGGTCCTGACAACTTAATACTCTATGCTCAAGTGTGATGCTCATGCGCATAGAATGCAGAGTCTGTCGGGACCTGTCAGGTCCTGCGGCGGAGGGGTGAAAGATCAGGTAAATACCATACTTCGTTCCTGGCTCCTGAATATTTTATTGAAGAACGTGAGGTAAGACACAGTTCCTTGACCTCCTGTTCTTCAATAAAACTGAATACCAAAAAATTATTTTACTGTAGGAAAGGGTAAAGCTATGGAACTGTCTTCCAGTGGACGTTGTTATGGCAGGTTCATTGGTCAGTTTAAAAAAAAAAGCTGGATGAGTTTCTGCAAATAAGTAATGTTGCAAGTTACTGGTATTGATACATAATATATAATAAATACCATGCACACCAGTCTTGCAATCCTGTGTACTTTATTATGCCACACTTAGGAACATCATAGTAACGTTTCGGTACAAGATGTTCCTTCTTCAGACAAAAGTGTAACAATAAAACCACATACAGATAACACCTTTATAGTCTCAGGAAAAGGATCTCTAGTGCCACCTAGAGGAAAAGACATTAAAATTTTATCTTTTAGGTAAGAAGCAGGAAGTCCCAAATTCTTACACAGGATTGCAAGACTGGTGTGCATGGTATTTATTATATATTGAATACTGACTATTTGCCTTGGTTGACCATTGCACCCAGCATAAACTATTTATATTGGATTAGGTGTGTGCAGGATTCTCCTATTTTCTGGTTCTAGGTATTGATACATAAAGTAGAGTTGATCCAGGGAAATTTCTGATTGCCACTTGGAGTCAGGAAGGAATTTTTTCCCCTTCATAAATTTGGTGTTTTTTTTACTTCCTCTGGATCAACAATTAGGCAGGAAATGAAGATATTGCTAGATGGGTTGGACTGGATGGACATATGTCTTTATTCAACCTCAAATTCTATATACTATATAGTATATATATATATATATATATGTATATATATATATATATATATATTTCGTGGTATTTTGCATTTATTTTTAATGTTGGTTTATGTTAAATGCACTTAGGGGCCATTTTTGTTTAGGCCAGAAGTTAATGCACTTAAAAAAAAAAATGAAAACATAAATGTTTATTAAAAATAATCTGATGGCCATGGGTAAATGCATTTCCCCACTTTGCATCCTTTTATAGCCCCATGTGTTTTTACAAACATATAACCCCACAAATTTGTTTTAAAAAAATGATATATAGTTTACTTAGGTAAAGTTGCATCATTTGAAACTAGACAAACAGGCAGTTTTCCCAGCACCTTTCAATCTCACATAATCAAATCACGGTAGAATAGGTGAAAAAAAACAACAATTGCGCAATGTTAAACTGAGTTTACGCACCCACATACAGGCAACACATGTGGTCTACTTAGCATCGTGTCCATGTGGACTCTCCTATGTTGGAAAGACTGACCTAACATTGCGCACCAGAATTGATGGACATAGATCAGCAATTAAGATGGCTTTTAGGGATGGAAAAACCAACAAACCTGTTGCAAAACATTTTTTAGAATTTGGACATGACATTTCCACTTTTAAATTCAGAGGAATAGACCACGTACCAGTATTACGTATAGGAGGGGATAAATCGAAATTGTTACTACAACGGGAAGCCTATTGGACAAAGACACTAAACACAGTTAACCCTTGTGGATTGAACGAATACATCTCATACAAATGTTTCCTTGAGGAACGATAACACTTTATGGATTTTACGAGCCAGTATTTTAACTGTTCCAGAGTATTTCTTGTTTATATAATTTTACCAGACCTATGATCCAACTAGTTTTTAAGTAATTGATTGTACATTGGTCATGGATATCACTTTAGTATGTATATTAATAATAGGAGTAATATTTAACACTAGTCACTTTAAGATCTTCACCATATTCAATTAATATACACCTAGCTCAGGTTGACTAATCTATACGAGCCTCTCGTATTGTTTTACAGCTTTTTTATCTGAAAATAGTATGCACTTTGTATACACTTTAGTATCTTTTATCGGAAACTTGCAAGCACTTTTGTAAGCACTTTCAGCACCTGCAATGAACTTTCCATGCACTTTGATTGCACTTTAACATTCATCCTAACCACCCAGTAGTAGGATTGATTGTTGTTCCCCCTATAAGTTGTTTGCACAGTGTTTGAATCACATGTGCTATGTTTAATAAACCACTTTGAAGAAATCCTGGAGTGCTCCTGAATTAGTCTATTTACTAATCTATAGAAGGCACCCAGGTCTACTGTTGAAAGTATCTGTGCCACTCATATTGGTTGGTATATATATATATATTGTAAAAATTTGGGAGAGGGAAATGCCTGGCAGGGCAAGAGGGAGAGCCAGGAGCAGGGGTGCTTCTGCACGTGGAGGGAGGAGGGAGAGGAGAGCCTACTGCAGGCTCTGGCCAGGAGCTACCTGGCCCTTCGCAGGGCAGCCGGGTAACCGTACCCGATATGTTTAGGGGTAGCCGTGCTAGGGCTATCCCTTCTGATCAAGGAAGGCAGGTAGTAGAGTGGATTACCCAGCCTTCCTCATCCACCTCCTCACAGGCACAGAGCAGCCGAGCTGCTACTGTAGATACTGTGCCTGCTCCTTCCTCACCTGAGGCTCCTACTGTGGGCATGGACCCTGAACCTCTCTATCAGGAGTTCATTGCCCACATGGCCCGTACCTTCGGGGATCCGGAGGAGGAGTCTCAGGATCTGTTTTCGCACACTATGTGTGGGGCTAGTGTGCTTGAGGAGGAGCCGTGCACTGATGCACAATCTTTCCTGTCGCCCAAGGCGGAGGAATGTGCTCAGTGCACAGGGGGACAGGAGGCTGACAATGTCATGCAGCAGTCTGTGAGCAGCCAGGGAACTAATGCAGGGGGTGAGGTTCCAGATGCTGCTGTTAGTGACACAGCCTCTAGTATTGAGGAGGTGGAAGTGGACGATGAGGTCACTGATCGTCCATGGGTGCCCTCTGTGAGAGAGGAGGAGGATAGTGTCTCTGAGGGATGTCCCTCAGAGCATGAGCACGATCCTGAACCCAGAGCCAGGACTGGGGGCAGGGGCAGAGGCAGTGCACCTAGTGGTGCACGTAGAGGTACGGCACCAATGAGATCTGGTGCTGGTGCCCCACAACAGCAGGTGACCTCTGAGCCGGTGGCTCAGTGGTGTGGGAGTTCTTCTCACTGGCTCCAGGTGACAGCACGGTTGCAGTGTGCAAGTTGTGCCTGCAATGTGTTAGCTGTGGGAAGACCACATCTCATTTGGGCACCTCCTCTATGAGGAGACATATGATACTGCACTACTTTGCCCGTGGGCAAAGTGGGCATGTCACTGCCGGCTTAGCTAAACTCCTGGCGGTGCAGCTGCTACCTTTCAGCCTGGTAGACAATGCAGCATTCAGGGAGTTTGTGGCCATTGGCACACCACAGTGGCAGGTCCCTGGCCATAGGTACTTTGCCCAGAAGGCAGTACCAGCCCTATAGGGCAATATATCTGCTTCACTGGACCACAGTGTGGGCTGACCCCACACCACCTCTCAATAGGCAAGGTTGTGTGTGACAATGCCACCAACATCATGTCTGCCCTTCGCATGGGCAGAGTCACACATGTTCCTTGCCTGGCACACGTACACAACCTGGTCGTCCAGCGGTTCCTCACCAAGTACCCTGGCCTCCAGGGTTTCAGCAGCAGAATGGTCTGCCGCAGAACCACCAGAGACACACTCTGTGCGGCATACGGGCACTCGCTATCGAGCAGCAGCTACTGGAATAGGAGGACACCGACACCGTGATGCTTTCCGAGCCCGAACATCACGGTGCAGAGCAGCCGGCCGATGATGAGGAGGGGGATTTAGGTGACCTGGACCAAGGGGAAATGGGGCATTCCTCTAGGGGGACATCTCAACCCTCCCAAGTACCACATGTCATTCGTGGTTGGGGAGAGGTTGAGCCCGACACTATTGTCCTCAGTGACATCGAGGACATGGGGTCCTCTGCGGCAGGCAGTTTGCGGCACATGGGCTCGTTCATGCTGCAATGCCTGCACAAGGACCCCAGGATTAAGGCTATCAAAGAGAAGGAGCAGTACTGGCTGGCCACCCTAATAGATCCCCGCTATAAGGGTAAAGTGTCGGAGTTTATCCCCGCATCTCAGAGGGAAGGTAGAATGCAGCACTATGAGGCAACAGTGCTACGTTGCCTCTGTTCTGCCTTCCTAGGTGCTGGCAGGCCTACAACACCTGATGTTGGGGATCAACAGGGCTCACGTCCCCCAGTGCCTGACAGGAGGAGCAGCAGTACTGGAGGCGGCCAACTTCAGGCTGTTATTCCAGCCACAGTTGCCAGGCCCATCTACTGGCAACTCCACCAGGCAACACCTCAGTCGCCGGGTCACCGACTACATCGGATCCAGGGCCGGTGTAGCCACATCAGAGACTGAGGATCCACTGGACTACTGGGTGGCGAGGCTTGATATCTGGCACGAGTTGGCACAGTATGCCATCGAGGTCCTTTCATGCCCGTCATCAAGTGTTCTTTCGGAGAGGACCTTCAGTGCGGCAGGGGGTGTTGTAACGGAGAGGAGGACCCGTCTCTCCACTGAGAATGTGGACCGCCTTACATTCATCAAATGAGGCGTGGATCACATCTCAGTACAGCACCCCTATTGCTGATGCCCGTGACTGAAGGCCTCCTGCCCCTGGCCACCCGTACTGCTACTTCCACCTCATTTTCCACCTAGAGGCTTAGCTGATGCCAGCTTAGCTGGCAAATGGCTATTTTTTCTTATTGGCAGGGCCATATATGGTCCTACCTTGCTCTACTGCATTCAAGTTGTGAAATAACAAATGCTCTGCCACAACAGCTACTCTGTGGCTAATTTTTCTAAGATTGGGTCGATCCTAATTGGCCTGAGAGCAATACTCCATATTTGTTCTTTCTTCTCTCTCCATGAGACACCTTTATGATGTCACCTACTCTGACCATCTCATACAGCTGCAACAGCTACTCTGTGTCTAATGTTTTCAGCTCTGGGCCATTCCTGCCTGGCCCGAGATGAGTACTCCATATTTGTGCTAATGTTTTCAGCTCTGGGTCAATCCTGCCTGGCCCGAGAGAAGTAGTCCATATTTTTTCTTTCTTCTCTCTCCACGAGGCACCTTTGTGGTGTCACCTACTCTGACCATCCTAATTTCATAAGTAACAACTTAGTAAAAATTCATCATTTAGACCTCTAGGTTTTAAAGTATTCAATGACCATATCCAGTAGCACTCATGTTGGAGAAGTTCCTTCTTTATATTCTCTCTCCCTGTCAGTTTAACTTTTTCAAGTGCTACTGGATATGGTCATTGAATACTTTAAAACCAAAAGGTCTAAATGATGAATTTTTACTAAGTTGTTACTTATGAAATTAGGCTAATTACTGTTATACTACATTTATATCTCTTTCAGCTTTTACCTTTCTCAGCCCATATCCAATGGAATTAGCTGTCCTGAATGAAGCATAGATAGTGAGTCAGCTTGCTGTTAGTAAGTTAGTAAATATAAATATTTACATCTATGTATTTATTGTTCTAATTATCTTATCTATATTTATACTGAATATTTAAATATATGATTCATATTTTTTCACTTAACGTGGTTTATATATTAATACTGTCTGTATGCTATGTTAGGGCTAGGCCACACTAGCGCGTTTTTCGCGCGTTTTGCGTTGCGCTTGCGTTGCGCTTGCGATGTGCGAATCGCAATGTCAGGGCAAATATAAAGAAAAGCGCGGGAAGTAGGCCACACAATGTGCGTTGGGAAATGTTACATGCGCTTGCGATTTCCTAACGGGTGCGTTCACCATTTTTTATCCGCTTTCTGCTAAATCGCATGTCAAATACAGTAATTTTTTTTGTATGTTTTATGGGACTGCAGAAATCCCTATATATTTCCCCCATTTTTATGGTACCGAAGTGATACCATGGCCTTTTGTTCCCATTTATGGTCATGCCAGCTGTATAAAATATGCAAGATCCTGTCTGTATTTATTTATACAACATCATACATGCAGTCCCCAGCCTTATCCCTATATGCAGCATAGATTCTATACAGAGTATATACACAACACAGGGAGAAGGCTGGGTACTGTGTGTTTCCCTGAAACGCGGATAACTCTATAGGGAGTGTACTGTGGAGTACGGTAATTCCCCCTCTCTTCTACAGGACATACATTTATTATGGATATATCATTAATATACCGAGTTCTCAAGTTTCTCACACATTTAGCTACAAATTGTGAAGATATCTCCACAAATTAAAGGCCATGTACAGCCATAATTCTAAATTGTACATACAGGTGCAGCACTTTGAAGGTCCACTCATGTGTCCACGCTCTCTGGTGAAAACAAGGTACACACAGTATCGCTAAAGCCCCAAGACCATTGTTGGTGACATTATCCGGCCTTTATCACTACTGTGTGTACCTAGTTTTAGGCAATAGTACATGTATGTTTCTCACTTTTTTTTAACAACCTATTTAGGAGTTTACATTTTGCCACTTTTAAACTAAATATATGTGAATCAAACTCCATGCTTATGTCTGTTCCACCATACCAGTAGGTATGACCAAACAATGATGTCTGGTATGTTATCACATAAGGCAAAGTAAAAAATATATGTATCTTTGTAGTGGACCTATATTGATGATGGAGATATCATTAATATACCGAGTTCACAAGGAATACCTAACCCCCCTTTAATTTTACCTACCTCTTACAAAGAGCCAGCTTACTTACAAGACGTGGTCCCTTGCCACTCTGCTGTTGATGACAGTCAAAGGCACAACAGTCACAGCATGCACAATTAAGGTGGTACAGCATTAAAGATTACTAAGCTGCATCTTTGAAACTGGTAAGTAATACGGTACCGTGTTTACTGTGTGACCTTCATGTTTTTTTGGAAGTCTTATTATGTGGATACATGGCAAATTTAGATGTAAGTGTAATCACAATTGGAATGAAATGGCTGTATGTGTCTATCAATGATTAGTTAACATTTGTTGGTGGTTTTTGTTTTTAGATTGCATTCTCTGCAAATTAGAATATATTTTGACAAGAAGACATTTGGAAAAGTAACACTGACATAAGTAGGAGAAGGAAAAGTCACCAACTCCCAGGATTTGAAGTCTCCATTTGGGAAAAACAAAAGACCAAACAATTAAGTCATTTAGCTTCCACCTGAATTGTAGCTATTATATTATGTATAGTAATTGGGGCATATGTGACAAGTCATGAGGCAAAATGTTTTAGACAGTGGTTCATACAATGCAGCCATTTTGTGCACTTTACCTCATGTATGCAGCCATTTTGTGCACTTTACCTCATGTATGCAGCCATTTTGGGCACTTTACCTCATGTATGCAGCCATTTTGGGCACTTTACCTCATGTATGCAGCCATTTTGTGCACTTTACCTCATGTATGCAGCCATTTTGGGCACTTTACCTGATATATGCAGCCATTTTGGGCACTTTACCTCATGTATGCAGCCATTTTGGGCACTTTACCTGATATATGCAGCCATTTTTTCCTAAGTTAACCCAATGAAAGTATTATGTTCAAACTACAAATGAAAATGTTTGTTAATGCTACTCCTCTTTAATAAAATAGTTGTTTTAAAGCAGGTATCCTTGGTTATTAAATACAGCGTGTTTCTTATTGAAGTATAATTTTTTACGTAACAAAGATTTGTAAAGAATGTTTGCGTTTGATGTAAACAATTTATACTTCACTATTTTGTTGTCAACTTGGAATTGTAAAGTGGCCCAAAATGGCTGCATACATGAGGTGTAAGTGCCCAAAATGGCTGCCTACATGAGGTAAAGTGCCAAAATGGCTGATACATGAGGTAAAGTGACACAAAATGGCTGCATACATGAGGTTAAAGTGCACAAAATGGCTGCAATATCAGTGGTAAAGTGCGCCAAAATGGCTGCATATTCAGGTGTTAAAGTGCCCAAAATGGCTGCATACATGAGGTAAAAGTGCCCAAAATGGCTGCATACATGAGGTAAAGTGCACAAATGAGCTGCTCATGAGGTAAAGGCACAAAATGGCTGCATATATCAGGTTAAAGTGCCCAAAATGGCTGCTATACAGAGTAAAGTGCCAAAATGGCTGCATACATGAGGTAAAGTGCCAAAATGGCTGCCTACATGAGGGTAAAGTGCCCAAAATGGCTGCCACATGAGGCTAAGTGCCCCAAAATGGCTGCATCATGAGGTAAAGTGCCCAAAATGGCTGCATACATGAGGTTTAAGTGCCCAAAATGGCTGCATACAGAGGTTGGTAAAGTGCCCCAAATGGCTGCATACATGAGGTAAAGTGCCCAAAATGGCTGCATACATGAGGTAAAGTGCAAAATGGGCTGCATACATGAGGTAAGTGCACAAAATGGCTGATATATCGGTGTAAGTGCCCAAAATAGCTGCATAACTGAGGGTAAGTGCCCAAAATGGCTGCATACATGAGGTAAAGTGCCCAAAATGGCTGCATATATCAGGTAAAGTGCCCAAAATGGCTACATTGTATGAACCACTGTCTAAAACTTTTGCCTCATGACTTGTCACATATGCCCCATTTATATACATAATATAATAGCTACAATTCAGGTGGAAGCTAAATGACTTAATTGTTGGACTTTTGTTTTTCCCAAATGGAGACTTCAAATCGTGGGAGTTGGTGACTTTTCCTTCTCCTACTTATGTCAGTGTTACTTCCAAAGTCTTCTTGTCAAAAAATTCTAATTTGCCGAGGAATGCAATCTAAAAACAAAAACCACCAAACAAATTGAACTAATCATTGATAGACACATACAGCCATTTCATTCAATTGTGATTACACTTACATCTACAATTTGCAGTATCCACATAATAAGACTCCAAAAAAACATGAAGGTCACACAGTAAAACAGTACCGTATTACTTACCAGTTTCAAAGATGCAGCTTAGTAATCTTTAATGCTGTACCACCTTAATTGTGCATGCTGTGACTGTTGTGCCTTGACTGTCATCACAGCAGAGTGGCAAGGGACCACGTCTTGTAAGTAAGCTGGCTCTTGTAAGAGGTAGGTAAATTAAGGGGGGTAGGTATTCCTTGTGAACTCGTGTATATTAATGATATCTCCATCATCAATATAGGTCCACTACAAAGATACATATATTTTTTACTTTTCCTTATGTGATACATACCAGACATCATTGTTTTGGTCATACCTACTGGTTTGGTGGAACAGACATAAGCATGGAGTTTGATGTTCACATATTTAGTTTAAAGTGGCAAAATGTAAACTCCTAAATAGGTTGTTAAAAAAAAGTGAGAAACATACATGTACTATGCCAAAACTAGGTACACACAGTAGTGATAAAGGCCGGATTAATGTCACCAACAATGGTTCTTGGGGCTTTAGCGATACTGGGTGTACCTTGTTTTCACCAGGGAGCGTGGGCACATGAGTGGACCTTCAAAAAGTGCTGCACCTGTATGTACAATTTAGAGATTATGGTTGTACATGGCCTTTAATTGTGGAGATACTTTCACAATTGTAGCTAAATGTGTGAGAAACTTGAGAACTCGGTATATTAATGATATATCCATAAAAAAATGATGTCCTGTGAAGAGAGGGGGAATTACCGTACATCCACAGTACACTCCCTATAGAGTTATCCGCGTTTCAGGGGAAACACACAGTACCAGCCTTCTCCCTGTTGGTGTTATACTCTGTATAGAATCTATGCTGGTATAGGGATAAGGATGGGGGATGCTATGGAGGAGTTGTATAATAAATACAGACAGGATCTTGCATATTTATACAGCTGGCATGTGTAAAATGCTTTAAAGGTGTGCCATTGTAGGTCAAGTACTTACTTGAGAGTGCACACTTGCAGTGTTCTGCAAACCCAATTGTTTTTTGGATATGTGTTTTCTGGATTTTCTCACATCTGCTACGATGCCTTTTGGTGTGTATGGATATCATTTTTATGTGGAACATTTGGGTCAGTTCTCTGTATATATTTATTCTGTGTAAAGAAATTGTAAGGATTGGAAAAAAAAATGCAACTAACTCCACACATAATATCCTAGCACAATTAAGACCTAGACAAGCACATGAAAAAGCTATGCCAACATCATTTAAAGACAGGGCCTGGTGTGACACATGTATTTGTAAAACAGCACTATAATTACCGTTCACACTATACACTTATATCGTTCTAAAAAACTAACATCACAACTTGACTGCTATTTAGAAAAGTGAAAGTGTCATTTAGCCACATTTACAACACAAACTACATGATGGTTGTTAACACTAATAAAACAAACCATGGCTTTACCTTGATTTTTTAAAGAAGATATGGACATTTGCCTCTTAAACACAGAGAAGAAATTAGAGATATACAATCCTAAGGCGATTCCAGGTAGGCAGTGATTGCATCTTGATTTTTGAAAGTTCAAAAACAATTGTGTTTACAATGCTAGTCAACTCTATGTGTTTGATTTTATAAAATAGAAGAAAAAGGCCATGGTATCACTTCGGTACCATAATGGGAAACAAAAGGCCATGTATCACTTCTGTACCATAAACTGGGGAAATATATAGGGTTTCTGCCAGCCCATAAAACTACAAAAAAAATTACTGTATCTCTCTCGGTTACAGTAACTTAGAACAAAATAGCTATATGTTATCGCACCGGTATACATAATTTTCCAAAATAAAGTATGGTATCTGTCTGGAACCACTCCAACCAAAAAAATTTCTAGGTATCCACTCGGGTAACCACTGTATAATGTGGATTCTTGCAAACAAGGGTGGGCAAAATTAATCTTCCTCAGGGAACATACTTTCTGCAATGGCTGGGAGGTATTGGAAATATGGAACTTGGGTCAGTTTGGATAGAAGTTGATCCAGATTCTGTGGAGGGATAGGTTGCCACGGAACTGGTGTGACAGTTGGGGAGTATGCATAGGCTGAAGTTGCCTTGCCTTTGGAAGTAGCTGGTGCAGACCTGTGGAGGGGAGTAGATTGCCACGGGAGTTTGGGACACTTGAGCATGCATCTGCTGAGAGACTGGCCTCTGGAAAGTAGCTGGTGCAGACTCTGTGGAGGGGATAGGTTGCCACGGAGTTTGGAAAACTTGGGTATGCATCGAAGAGAAGGTGGCCTACCATGCATACGGCATATTGGAGTGGTGGAGTGCTGGAAACGAGGCGCTGTAAGATGCATGTGGAGGCATGTGTTGCTGGTAATGGATATGAGAGATGCGGTGGGTGTTGTGAAACAGCGCATCACTGGCTGCTATACATGCCTGATGCATTGCGGCATTGACATTGAGGGCCAATGGTTCAATTGGTTGCTGCACATGGTGGCACTTGGGGGTATTTTGGAATTTAGGACATCCAGCAGCTCAATAGTAGTTTCTCCACCACGGTCCTTGGCACCTTCTTCATGATTGGAATTAAACTCATGGCAAGTGATCTTCTTGCCACTTTCCAGACTTTCAGCACTTGGACCTGTGCTTGGACTGTAGTGAGCTTATGACTGACTGCAGTGATGTCAGCAACTAGACTCCATCATGAGTCATCTTCTTGCGTCTTTTTGCATGCGGGCGGGTAGGTAGTGCAGAAGAATGAAACGGATGTTCCAAAAGACATTGCTGAAGTGCTGGTGGGCATCGCTTGCTTCATGGTGGCTGGCAAGGTCACCTTTCCACACAGGGGATATGGGTGTGGTTGGGTGTAGCAGCCACTCCAGCTTCTCCCTTCTTCAATGTTATCTCAGTACTAAAAACACCAAGGAGAGTCTACTTGAGAAAACTATTCTTTTAGTTGTGCTTTGCCACGGTGTAATTTGCTAAAACAACTTAGCAGATAAGCCATGGCTGGACGAAGGAAATCCAGGTATACCAAATTACCTATATTGTGCTTTTGCCTCTCGACAAGCAGATGCACCACTACGACTCTCCTCTGCTTGCGTGCAGCTCACGCTTAAAGTATCTTTAAGATCGCCAGCGTGTTTTAATTCTGGCACTATAATTAAAATATATATTTTACACTTCTAACAAAATAACACAGCTAAACATATAACCATAGATGTACATATCCATATAGGTATATAGATATAAATTTCAGAAATTCCTTTTTATCCCTCTGTTGGGGGTTAATTATCCAGGTCTCATAGAGCTCTGCCCTATTGCAGCCATACCGTTTGGCCCTGTAGACATCCTTGTACAGTTATTTGTGTATCATAAAGCTCAGGATAAGCCTGAACTTATGATGAGCTCCTCAGGGACAGGGATTTTCTTAGGCCAGTACATTATCACTCCACCACACAACCCTGAACAAAAACTGCGTTTGAGTTTTGGCGCCAGATTTGAATATAAAACTCTGATGTGCCTTCTGTGGGTGTGGGGTGTTTTAGGAGTGTTTGGAGAGAGAGATTATTGAGTTTTTGAGGAGTAGGTAAATGCGTGGGATTGAATTTTTGAAAAATGGTTGAAGTGGATATTCCTTGGAATCATTGCATGGTGCTTATAGAATTAATCATAGAGCGGCGTACAAGAAGGAACAGGAGGTTCTGGGTCCATCCTTTACTACAGGAGAGGGGGCAGAGGGACAGTTTGGACCTTGTATGGACGACCGCGTCAGCTCCTGAGAAGTTCATGTTCATACACCAGAATGTCCATCCAGAGTGAAGATTTTTTGTTATGTAATTCACCATCCTCACTTCTGGTTTTTTGAATACATGTGACTTTTCCTTCTCCTACTTAGGTCGTGTTACTTTTCCAAATGGTCTTCTTGTTCAAAATATATTCTAATTGCAAGAATGCAATCTAAAAACAAAAAACCACCAACAAATGTTAACTAAATAAGTGATAGACACATACAGCCATTACATTCCAATTGTGATACACTTACATCTGTATTTGCCATGTATCCAATAATAAGACTTCCAAAAAAACCGTGAAGGTCACACAGAAAACAGTACCGGATTACTTACCAGTTCAAGATGCAGATTAGTAATCTTAATCTGTCCACCTTAATTGGGCATGCTGTGACTGTTGGGCCTTGACTTCATTCAACAGACAGAGTGGCAAGGGCCAAGTTTGTAAGTAAGCTGGCTCTTGTAAGAGGTAGGTAAAAGGAAAGGGGGGTTAGTATTCCTTGTGAACTCGGTATATTAATGATATCTCCATATCCAATATAGGTCACTACAAAGATACAATATTTTTACTTGCCTTATGTGATAACATAAAAGACATCAGTGTTGGTCATACATACTGGTATGGTGGAACAGACCATAAGCATGGAGTTTGATGCACATATATTTAGTGTAAAAGTGGCAAAATGTACACTCCTAAATAGGTTGTTTAAAAAAACGGAGGAAAACATACATGTAATATTGCCTAAAAACTAGGTACACACAGGCGGCTAAAGGCCGGATATGTACACCAAAATGGTCTGGGGCTTTAGCGAACTGGGTACCTTGTTTTAACCAGAAGCGTGGGCACATGAGTGGACCTTCAAGTGCTGCACCTGTATGTACAATTTGAATTATGGCTGTACATGGCCTTTAATTGTGGAGATATCTTCACAAATTTGTAGCTAAATGTGTGAGAAAACTTGAGAACGCGAGTTATTAATTGATTTCCATAAAAATGTAGTCGTAGAGAGAGGGGGCTACCGTACTCCACAGTCCTCCCTATAGAGTTATCCGCGTTTCAGGGAAACACACAGTACCCAGCCTTTCCTTGTGTTGTGTATATACTTGTATAGAATCTATGCTGGATATAGGGATAAGGCTGGGGACGGAAATGTATGATGTTTGTTAAATAAATACAGGACAGGATCTTTGCCATATTGTATACAGCTGGATGTGTGCATTGTAGGTCAAGTACTTACATTGAGAGTGCCATTGCCGTGTTCTGACCAAACCCAATGTTTATTTTGGATATTGGTTTTGATCTTCTCACATCTGCTACGATGCCTTTTGTGTGTGTGATTATCATTTTTATGTGGAACATTTGGGTCAGTCATCTGTCTTATATTATTATCTGTGTAAAAATTGTAGATTGAAAAAAAAAAAGCCAAAACTAACTCCCATAAATACATCTATCCTAGCACAAGTTAGACCTAGACAAGCTACAGAAAGCTACGCAACTTCATTTAAAGACAGGGCCTGGTGTGACACATGTATTTGTAAACAGCACTTTATAATTACAATGTTCACATATACACATATATCGTTCACAAACTAACATACACGATGACTGTTTTAGAAAAGTGAAGTGTCATCTAGCCACTTTACAACATCAAATACATGTATGTTTTTAACACTAAATAAACAAAAACATGGATTACCTTGTGATTTTTAAAGAGATAGTGCATTTGCCTCTTAAACACAGAGAAATTAGATATATACAATCCTAAGGCGATTCCCAGGTAGCCGTGCATCTTGATTTTGAAAGTTCAAAAACAATTGTGTTTCACAATGCTAGTCAAATCTATGTTGGTTTGTTTATAAAATGAAGAAAAGCCATGGATCACTTCGGCTACCATAAATGGGCACAAAAAGGCCATGGTATCACTTCGGTACCATAAAAATGGGGGAAATAATAGGGATTCTGCAGTCCATAAAACATACAAAAAAAAATCCTGTATCTCTCCGGTAATAACGTCGAACAAAATAGCTATATGCTTGATCGCACAGTAACATATTTTCCAAATAAAGTATTGGATCTGTCTGAACCTCCAACCAAAAAAAATATTTCTAGGTATCACTCCGGTAACCACTTGTATAATGTGGATTATTGCAACAAGGGTGGGCAAAAAATTAATCTTCATCAGGAACATTACTTTCGCAATGGCCTGCGGAGGATTGGAAAATATGGAAATGGTTCAGTTGGATAGAAGTTGATCAGTTTCTGTGGAGGGATAGGGTTGCCACGGAATTGGTGACAGTTGGGAGGTGCATAGGGATGAAGTTGCCTTTGTAAAAGTAGCTGGTGCAGACCTGTGGCGGGGATAGATGCCACGGAGTGTGGGAACTTGAGCATGCATCGCCTGAGAGTGGTCTGGAAAGTAGCTGGTGCAGACTCCTGTGGAGGGGATAGGTGCCACGGAGTTGGAAACTTGGTAGGCATCGATGAGAAAGGGTGGCCTACATGCATACCGGCATATGTGGATGCGGAGTGATGGAAACGAGGCTGCTGATAAGATGCATGTGGAGGCATCTGTTGCTGGTAATGCCCATATGAGAGAGCGGTGGATGTTGTGAAACAGGCATCACTGGCTGCATTATACCATGCATGATTGCATTTGGCGGCATTGACATTGAAGGGCCAAAATGGTTTCAATTGGTTGCTGCACTGGTGAACTTGGGGTATTTTGGACTTAGGACATCCAGCAGCTCAATAGTAGTTTCCAACCACTTGTCCTCTGGCACCTTCTTCATGATTGGAATTAAATATCGGCAAGTGATATCCTTGCCACTTTCCGATTTCAGCAACTTGGACCTGCTGCTTGGACTGTAGGAGCTTATGACTGGACTGCAGTGATGTCAGCAACTCAGACCCTCAGAGTTCATCTTCTTGCGTCCTTTTTGCATGAGGCGGGTAGTAGTGCGAAGAATGAACGGATGTTCCAAGACATTGCGAAGTGCCTGGTGGGGATCGCTTGACTTCATGGTGGTGGCAGGCTACCCTCTTCAACACTAGGGGATATGGGTGTGGTTGTGTAGCAGCCACTCCAGCTTCCTCCTCTTCTTCAATGTTATCATCAGTACTAAAAAACACAAAGGAGAGTCTACCTTGAGACAAAATATTATTTTTAGTTTGTGCTTGCCACGTGTGTAATTTGCTAAAAAACAAAATTACGCAGATAAAGCATGGCTGGACGAAGGAAAATCCAGGATACCAGAATACTATATTTTGGCCCTCAGACCAAGCAGCGGCACCACTACACTTCCTCTGCTCTGCACTGCAGGCTCACGCTTAAAGTTATTCTTTACTAGATCGCCAGCGTGTTTTAATTTCTTGCCACTTAATAAAATATATATTTGACACTTCTAACAAATAAGACAGCTACAAATTAACCATAAGATGTACAATACAATCATAGTATATAGATAAAATTTCAGAAATGACCTTTCTTATCCCTCTGATTGGGGTTAATTGTATCAAGGTCTTCAAGAGCTCCTGCCCTATTCTGCCAGCCAGACATGTTTGGGCCCTGTAGAATCCTTGTACAGATTATTTGTTTATCATAAAGCTCAGGATAGCCTGAACTTGATTGAGGAGCTCCCAGTGGACAGGGTTTTCTAGGCCAGACATTATACATCTCACACCAAACACTGACACCAAAAACACACACCCACACAAACCAGCACTCTGCTCACACAAACACAGCTAAAAAATAAGCCACAAAAATTAAGTCAAACAACTCACAACACTCCTACAAACACTTCCAAAACACCAAATTATTTTTTTCTCAAAAAACCACACTGCTTTCTCTCGCCTCACTAAACCCGCAAAGAAAAACAGGGATGTGACTCATACGGAATATGCAGATAAAAAATGCAAACAGCATGCGTTGTATACGTTGATCGCTTGATCCGCTTTTTAAACGCATCCATAGACTTTCATTGCATGCGATTTAGCAGAAAGCGGATTAAAAATGGTGAACGCACCCGTTAGGAAATCGGCAAGCGAATGTAACATTTCCCAACGCACATTGTTGGGCCACTTCCCCGCGCTTTCTTTAATTTGCCCTGACATTGCGATTTCGCACATCGCAAGCCCCGCACCGCAAGCGCAACGCAAAACGCGCGAAAACGCGCTAGTGGGGCCTAGCCCTTAAGATATAAATATTTTAAAAAAAGACATGGGGGCCTCATTACCCAGACTAGCTGGTGCAAATATCTGGAGTTCTAGTCACGCTAATGGTTTGCTACCGGTTAGCGCAACTTAGCCTCCATTAGCGTTGGATGCGCGGTTACGAAAAAAATCACCCGCACATCCGACTCTCACGATATGATATCGGCGTTTGACTCATTTTAGAGCAGGGATTTAACAACAGCAGATAGTGGCCGTTAAAATTCCCAACAGTGGCTAAATCACTACTGGGATTTACCCATTGCAAAAAGCAATAGAAAATTGCAAACAGGATACCCAGAGGGTAGCGGCTCTGGGTAAAATGAACCTGTTGGACTGAAAGTTTGATGCTCTAAAAACTTTAGATTTTATTTTAACTGTAACATATGTTTAAAACCTGTTACTGTTGTACATATAAAAAAATGAATTGAAAAAAACACAATTTTTAGAATTATAAAAAGTCGACTATCCATTCTATTAAAGGCACAGATAAAATTATAATATAAACTATATCCGGGATTATCTTTGGTACAGAACAACATAATGGCTGATAGTAAAATAGAAAGATTCTGCCAAATTAAAGGAACATAGTCCGGACCGAACACTGCCACGCTCTACTCAGGGCGTATCCAGGCATATACAGGGTTCCACTGAGCAAAGCGAAAGCTTGGAGAGCTTTCATATCGCTCAGTGGGGGAGCGCATGACTTTACATGAAACAAATGACAGTATACTGGAAGAGCGTGATCCTAAGCCAAAAGTGCGTAAGGTTTAGGTTTATAACTTTATAGATATACTGAATAGTATGGATAGAATACGCTTTACTGTATTAGATAAACTTCATATACGTAATTAATAATAATGTTTTAATGTAAGGGTTCCCTGATGTTTAACATTTCAAGGGTTCCAAAAAGGATAAAAAGGTGAGAAACACTGGTATTAGACCCAAAGTGGGGTGAAGTTTTTTTAAATAGAGTTATATTTATAGATCTACCATTCTATTTGCATACATTATGTATTTTACATGACCAACAAAGAAAAAGATAAATAATAATTTATAATCATTATTTTAGTAGGGTCCCCTGAGACACAAACATTGTTCATGGTCTCCACAGATTACAAAGGTTGAGAACCACTGGTATAATATACTGGATCTACGGTATAGACTGGATGATCTACAGTAGTGATATACTGTAATAATACTGGATAGATATACTGAATATAATGGATAGATATAATGGATATATTGTTATTTTAAAAAGGGATATACTTATATAAGGACGATATACTCTATATACTGGGAAGATATACTGGAATATGTATAGATATACTCTATATACTGGATAGATATACTGGATATATTGTATAGATATACTGAATATACTGGATAGATATACTGGATTATTGTATAGATATTACTGAATTACTGGATAGATATACGGGATATAATGTATAGAATACTGATATTTATGGGATAGATAATGGATATTTATTGTTATAGATATACTCTATATACTGGATTAGATATACCATATATACTTATAGATATACTGGATATTTGTATAGATATACTCTATATTACGGATAGTATTACTCTATATTACTGTATAGATATACTGGATATATTGTATAGATATACTCTATATACTGGGTAGATATACTCATATACTGGATAGATATACTGGATATATTGTATAGATATACTGAATACTGGAGAGATATATGGATATTTGTATAGATATACTGATATACTGGATAGATATACTCTATATACTGGACTTAGATTATACTCTATATACTGGATAGATATACTGGATATATTGTATAGATATACTCTATATTACTGTATAGCTATACTGGATATATTGTATAGATATACTTATATACGGTAAGATATACTCTATATACGGAAGATATACTCTATATACTGGATAGATATACTCTATAACTGCGATAAGATATAATGGATATATGGTATAGATATACTTATATTACTGTATAGATATAAGGATATATGTAGATATATCTATATACTGGAATAGATATACTCTATATACTGGATCGATATACTGGATATATTGTAAGATATACTCTATATTTACTGTATAGATTAATGGATATATTGTATAGATATACTCTATATATGGATAGATATACTCTATATACTGGATAGTATACTGGATATATTGTATAGATATACTCTAATACTGTATAGATATAATGGTATATTGTAAGATATACTATATATACGGGATAGATATACTCATATACTGGATAGATATACTGGATATATTGTCTAGATATACTGAATCTACTGGATAGATATAACTGGATATATTGTAAAGTGATAATACTGAATTATTACTGTATAGATATATGGATATACTGTATCGATATACTCTATATACTGGAATAGAACTGTGTAAATTAAAAATTATTGACCATGTGGATCACAATCGATCAATGTGTTTCATCAGTATGCTCGGACCATCGTCACCATGAAGTGAATATTTTTGTTTGCTGGATACATATACTGCCAGCCGCGTGTTTAGCGGGAGATTACCAGTGACTGGAATCCCCCTTTTATTTTCTGAGTTTAAGTTTTAGTCTGCTGCTGTACTTATCCCAGCACTTCGTTACATAGATGTTACATAGTAATTTATCTGGAATGAGAAGCAGCATTTTATGTTCAAAAGTGTATCCAAGTTTGCCCTGTGAGTGACAGCTGTAAGAGAATTGTATCAACATATAACCCTGCAGCGCCTGAGGTCATTGCTGAGAATGGGTTAGATACAGTCCTTCCCCTGTCTGGGCAAACCATTTTTTAAAGGGAAGGCAACCCCCCAAATCATAATTTAAAATAGATTTTTAGGGTGGACATACCCTTTAAGGGAAAGTATCTGTTTTACATTCTGCAAAGAATTTTATTTATTTATTATTTGCATAGTTAGGAATTTAGAAATGAGTATTCCTACCTTCACTTTAGTAAAAATAAAATTGTTTTGCCATATTAGTCCAATATATGTAGTAAAAAGTAGATTATGTGATACTTTTAATGGACTACATTTATTTTAGTAGACAAACCTTTGAGGGATCTACCACCGTGCTCTGACCCAAGGAAGAGGGTAGATCCCTCGAAAGCTTGTCTACTAAAATAAACTGTTTAGCCCATTAAAAGTATATGCTCTCACAGTTATACACCATCAACTCGGCTTCCCCCTACCAGACCTTCACTGTGCCAGCATAGTTCACGGTGGTCCCCCAAGCAGGAGAGAGCACAGGGAAACATTGAGCTACTCCAACTGAGCCGATCCCGACCAGACGAAGGAGCGTTATACGCGACCAACATGCTAGAGTGGAGGTGTGTGTCCTTGTCTGGAGTCATGGCACGAAGTAGGGAATGAAAAACAGTGCACTGGCAACCAACACCGTTTAAGATAATACCGCTCGCACGGCAGCGAGAACCATGGAAGGGAAGAGATAACGTGAAGGTTAGAGATAAGAGGGTTAGAAGACTTTAGCCAGGATGATGAACTAGCGTTTAAAGGTATTTAATTGGGGTGAAGAAGAGGAATAAGGGTGGGTAAATGAGGTTATATAGTTGTATACGTCTTAACTCTCTTACTTAGGGGCTTTAAGGCAACACAACTTTTGCAACAAATATGTATGACTAACCAATTTACAAAAAATTCTTCTACCTTACACAGACCACATAAACCCATTTCATAGTGGTAAGAAGCCAACAAATGGCTGCGGGTGTTGAGCTAAGTTAGGGAGCAACAGAGACGAGATGAGCACTGCTCTGCGGGAGCAGTGCCAAGAGAGAATGGCCTCACTGCCAGTGCTGTCTCAAAAACTCTGGAAATACAAGTCAATGGTGCGCAGATTAGCACCTTAATTGTTTCTAGACAAGGAATAACGAAATGCCCTTTTAATATTGTGGCCAGTGTATGCGAAAGGGTAAAAAGCAGAGTAGAAGACGATACAAATTTAAAATACTTGTAATACTTTTGTAGCAAAAGATGACTTTAATATGATATCTGTAAGATGGCTAATAGCAATTGGACTAAAAACCAAAACTCGGAACCCGATTTCAAAGCCTAATTTCATAGTTTGGACGAACTAAGGACTTTTAGGAACTTCCCAAACTATGGAACTAGTTTGGCTTTTTTCTAAACTTAGACCCCAAAGCCCATACTGCGCAGAACGGGAGTATGGGCAGACCGGACCACGTAGTAGAGCGAGACTGTGAAAAAGGATGTAGAGACGCAAATTACACGCAGCTGTTTGAAAGAAAGGGAAACGAGAGAGGAAAATTGGTGATTGACCTTGGGAAGTCGCATGCAGAAACCCGACAATTGCCATACGTGGGGCAAGTTTTAGTTGTTAAAACAAGTTTGGTGATAGTGTCACCATACGCGCAGCATGCCACACCCCGTGGGCCTGCCAAACATTATTACATTAAGTTACCATTGTATTTTAATTGTAATTAAATAGAACTTTTAAATATTTTCTTCCATTGACTTTAAAGGAACCTAAACCAGCCCCAAAATAAGTATGTCCCATTCTTATTATTATTCACAGGGAGGGAGAACGCTATTCTCACCTCCCGGTGAATAATAGGACGTCGGGGGACCTGTAACTTACCTATCCGCCGCCTCCACTCGCAGCCGCTCCTGCACTGACAGCGGCTCTGTCCCGACCACGCGCCCATCTTATTTTTGCGCATGCGCGCCAATTCAAAAGATAGGGCGCGCGATCGGGACAGAACAGCGTGTTCTGTGCAGGAGCGGCTGCGAGTGGAGCGGCGGGTGGGTAAGGTAAGTTACAGGTCCCCCGAGCGTCCTATTATTCACAGGAGTGGAATAAGCGTTCTCACCTCCCTGAGAATAATAGAAATGAATGGGACATACTTAATTGGGGGGGTTTAGTGTTCCTTAAAGTCAATGGAAGAAAATAGTTTAAAAAAGTTCTATTTAATTACAATTAAAATACAATGGTAACTTAATGTAAATGGTTTGTGGCACCTAGGAAATGGTGTGTGGGAACAGGTCCATATCACCAAAACTTGTTTAACACTAACTTTCCCACGGTAGGGCAATTGTCGGGTTCTGCATGCTACATCCAGGGTCATCACCAATTCACGCTGCATTCAAAGGTATTGTCAAAAATACATTCGAGTTAGTGAACAGTACGCAGATTTGCTAATTATCGAAAATACGTCGCGAGTTCAAGAAAAGCCAAACTAGTTCATAGTTTGGGAAGTTCCTAAAAGTCCTATAGTTGTCTCCAAACTATGAAAGTTAGGCTTGATAAATCGGGTTCGAGTTTGTTTTAGTCCATTCTAGTAGCCAATACAGATATTCATCTTAAATCACTTTTGCTCAAAAGTATTACAAGTATTTAATTTTACCTTCTTTTTTACTTTCCATACAAACCTGGCACACATATTAAAAAGGGCATGGTGATCCTGCTATAGAAGTCAATAGCCACCATTGACTTGTATTTTATGAGGAGCAGCACTGGAGAGGCAATCTGCTCGTGGCACTGCTCCGCCATAGCAGTGCCTCTGCTCTGTGGCTCCTTAATAGCTCAAACAGCAGCCATGTGGTTCTACCAGGCTAGTGAATGATTGGTCTGTGTAAGGTTAGAAAAGTTTTGGTAAAGGTTAGTATAGTGAAAATTGTGTTCCTTAAGCATAAGTAAAATTAAAGGACAACTATATTAACCTCAACCCTGATCCTCTTCTTCACCAATTTAAAAGTACCTAAAACTGCTAGTCATCATCCCTGGCTAAAGCTTCTAACTCTTACTCTAACCTTCACTACCTCTTAAATTGTGGGCCAGTGACTGTTTTCAATTCCTACTTCTGTGCCATGAGCAGAAGATAGGAAGATCAATGTTTAAGAAGAACATCTTACCATTGGTATAAGCCTGGGTCGGGATCGGCAGGTGGAGAACAGCGCACCGGCAATCACAAGCCCTTTTTTTTATGTTTTCTTCATTAAGGAAATCCAAGTGAAGGTAGTAAAAAGTGGAGTACTGTGATACTTTTAATGGGCTAACAGGTTTATTTTAGTAGACAAGCTTTCGAGGGATCTACCCTCTTCTTGGGTCAGAGCAAGGTGGTAGATCCCTCAAAGGTTGTCTACTAAAATAAACTGTTAGTCCATTAAAAGTATCACAGTAATCTACTTTTTACTCATATATTTGACTAATATGGCAAAACAATTTTTATTTTTACTAAAGTGAGGTAGGAATACTCATTTCTAACTTCCTAACTATGCAATAATAAATAAATTAAAAATTCTTGCAGATGATGTAAAAAAACGATACATTTCCCTTAAAGGGTATGTCCACCCTAAAAAATCATATTTTAAATTATGATTTGGGGGTGACATTCCCTTTAAAAAAAATGGTTTGCCCAGACAGGGGAAGGACTGTATCTTAACCCAGTCTAAGCAATGACCTCAGGCAGCTGCAGGGTTATATGTTGATACAATTCTCTATACAGCTGTCAATCACAGGGCAAAACTGGATACACTTTTGAAAAAATAAATGCTGCTTTCATTCCAGATAAATTAACTATGTAACAATCTATGTAACAAGTGCTGGGAGAAGTACAGCAGCAGACTAAAACTTAAAACTCAGAAAATAAAAAGGGGGGATTCCAGTCACTGGTAATCTCCCGACTAAACAAGCGGCTGGCAGTATATGTATCCAGAAATTCAGCTTCAGGGTGACGATGGTCCTGAGCATACTGATGAAACACATTGATCGATTGTGATCACATGGTCAAAAATTTTAATTACACAGTATCATCCAGTATATAGAGGATATCTATACAGTATATCCAGTATATCTATACAGTTATATTCAGTATATCCTGTTACAAATATCCAGTATAAATCTATCCAGTATATCAGTATATCTATACAAATATCAGTATCTATCCAGTATATAGCGTATATATATCCAGTATATAGAGTATATCTATACAATAGATCATATATCTATACCAGTATATAGAGATATCTATACATATATCCAGTATATCTATCAGTATATAGAGTAATCTATCCAGTATATAGAGTTATCTATACATATACCATATATCTTAACGTATATAGGTATATTTACAATATATCCAGTATATCTATCCAGTATATAGAGTAATATATCAGTATATAGAGTATATCTATACAATAGATCCTTTATCTATACAGTATTAGAGTATATCTATACAATATATCCAGTATATCTATCCCAGTATATAGAGATATATATCCAGTATATAGAGTATATTCCAGTATTAGAGTATATCTATCCAGTATATAGAGTAATCTATACAATATATCAGTATATCTATACCGTATATAGAGTATATCTTACAATATATTCCATATATCTATCCAGTATATGATAGTATTCTACCAGTATATAGAGTAGTATATCTATCCAGTATATCAGTATATCTATACATATATACAGTATATCTTCAGTATATTCAGTATATCTATACATATACTATCCAGTATATCTATCCAGTATTAGGTATATCTATCAGTATATAGAGTACTATCTATACAATATATCCAGTATATCTTACAGTATATAGAGTAATCTATCCAGTATATAGAGTATTTATCATATATCAGTATATCTATACGTATATATGGTATATCTATCCAGTATATAGAGTATATCTATACAATATATCCATTATATCTATCCATGTATATCAGTATATCTATACAATATATCCAGTAATCTATCCAGTATATTAGATACTATACAATATCCAGTATATATATCAGTATATAGTATATCGATACAATATATCCAGTATATCTATCCAGTAATAGAGATTATCTATACAATATATCCAGTATATCATCCAGTATATAGAGGATATCTATCCAGTATAAGAGTATATTACAATATATCCCATGATATCTATCCAGTATTTCAGTATATCATCCATATCTAAGTATATCAATACTGTATATTTCCAGTATATACAGTATATCCAGTATACTTATACCAGTGTTTCTCAACCTTTGTATCTTGGAGAACCATTGAAGCCAATGTTTGTGTCTCAGGGGAACCCCCCCTACATAAAATAATGATTATAAATATTATTATCTTTCTTGTTGGTCATGAAAATACATAATTTATACAAATAGAAATGGGTTAGATCTATAAATATAACTACTATTTAAAAAAAAAATCACCCAAATTTGGGTCTCTATACCAGTGTTCTCAACCTTTTTATCCTTTTGGAACCCTTGAAAATGTTATACATCAGGGAACCTACATTAAAACATATTATTATTACAGTAATGAAGTTTTATCTATACAGTAAAAGCCAGTATATCTACCAGTATATTCAGTATATTATAAAGTATAAACCTAAACTTACTCACTTTTGCTTAGGATCACGCTCTTCCAGTGATACCTGTCATTTTGTTCATGTAAAGTCATGCGCTGCCCCCAATGAGGACTATATGAAAGCTCTCCAAGCTTCGCTTTGCTCAGTGGACCCTGGATATGCCGGATAGCCCTCTGAGTAGAGGCGTCAGTGTTCGGTCTGACTATGTCCTTTTAAATTTGCAGAATCTTCTATTTTTTAAATCAGCCATTATGTTGTTCTGTACCAAAGATATCCAGGATAGTAGTTTATATTATTAATTTTATCTGTAGCCTTAATAGTAATGGATAGTCTACTTTTTATTCTAAAAAATGTGTTTTCATATTCATTTTTTTATTAGTAACACACAGTAACAGGTTGTTAAAAATTGTACAGTAAATAAAATCTAAAGTTTTTAGAACATCAAACTTCAGTCCAACAGGTCATTTAACAGAGCCCGCTACCGCTCTGGGGTTAAGTCCTGTTTGCAATTTTCTTTGCGTTTTTGCAAATGGGTAAATCCCAGTAGGGATTTAGCCACTGTGGGATTTAACGCCAGCTATCTGCTGTTGTGTAAAATCCTGCTCTAAAATGAGTGCAAACGCGATATCATATCGTGAGAGTCGGATGTTGCGGGTGGTGATTTTGCGTAACCTGCGCATCCAAACGGAATATGGAGCTAAAGTTGCGCTAACCGGTAGCAAACCGATTAGGTGACTATAACTCCATATATTTGCCCAGCGAGTCTGGGTATGAGGCCCCATGTCTTTTTTAAAAATACTTAATATCTTAGGGCTAGGCCACAATAGCGCGTTTTTCGCGGTTTTGCGTTGCGTTGCGTTTTGCGCTTGCGATGTGCGAATCGCAACTGTCAGGGCAAATATAAAGAAAAGGCGGAGGGAAAGTAGGCCACACAATGTGCGTTGGGAAATGTTACATGCGCTTGCGATTTCCTAACGGGTGCGTTCACCATTTTTTATCCGCTTCTGCTAAATCGCATGTCAATGAAAGTCTATGGATGCGTTTAAAAAGCGGGGATACAAGCGGATACAAGCGGATACAAACGCATGCGTTTGCGATTTTTTATCGCATATCGGTATGAGTCACATCCGTTTCTTTGAGGGTTGTAGTGAGGCGAGAGAAGCAGGTGTGGTTTTGGAGGAAAAAAATAATTTGGTGTTTTTGGAAGGGTTGTAGGAGTTTGAAGTTGTTTTGACTTAATTTTGGGCTTATTTTTTAAGCTGTGTATTGTGTGAGCAGTGTGGGGTTTGTGTGGTGTGTGGTTTTTGTGTCAGGGTGTGGTGGTGAGATTTATAATGTCTGGCCTTAAGAAAACCCTGTCCACTGAGGAGCTCATCAATAAAGTTCAGGCTTATCCTGAGCGTTATGATAAAAACAAATAATCTTACAAGGATGTCTACAGGGCCAAAAGGTCTGGCTGCAGATAGGGCAGGAGCTCTATGAAGACCTTTGGATACAAGTAACCCCCAAGCAGAGGGATAAGAAAGGTAATTTCTGAAATTTATATCTATTACCTATATGGATATGTACATCTATGGTTATATGTGTAGCTGTTTATTTTGTTAGAAGTGTAAAAATATATATTTTGAATTATAGTGCGAATGAAATGAAAACACGCTGGCGATCTAGTAAAGATAACTTAAGCGTGGCTGCATGCAGAGCAGGAGGAGAGTCTTCAGTGGTGCAGCTGCTTGTCGGAGGGCCAAATATAGGTATTTGTATCCTGGATTTCCTTCGTCAGCCATGGCTTATCTGCGTAAGTTGTTTTTAGCAAATTACACACGTGGCAAGCACAACTAAAAGAGAAATTTTTCTCAATGTAGACTCTCCTTGTTGTTTTTAGACTGAGGATAACATTGAAGAAGAGGAGAAGCTGGAGGGGCTGCTACACCAACCACACCATATCCCTAGTGTGGAAGAGGGTAGCCCTTGCCAGCCACCATGAAGCAAGCGATGCCCCCCAGGCACTTCAGCAATGTCTGTTGGACAACATCGTTCATCTTCTGCACTACCTACCCGCCGCATGCAAAAAGGACGCAAGAAGATGGACTCATGATGAGTCTGAGTTGCTGACATCACTGCAGTCAGTCATAAGCTCACTACAGTCCAAGCAGCAGGTCCAGAGTGCTGAGTCTGGAAATGGCAAGGAATATCACTTTGCCATGAGTTTAATTCCAATCATGAAGAAGGTGCCAGAGGACAAGTGGTTGGAAACTAATATTGAGTGCTGGATGTCTAAAGTCCAAATACCCAAGTGCCACCAGTGCAGCAACCAATTGAACCATTTGGCCCTTCAATGTCAAGCCCAATGCAATCAGGCATGTATATGCAGCCAGTGATGCTGTTTCACAAACATCCACCGCATCTCTTCATATGGGCATTACAGCAACAGATGCCTCCACATGCATCTTATCAGCAGCCCTCGGTTCCAGCACTCCCATCCACAATATGCGGTTTGCATGGTAGGCCACCTTCTCAGTCGATGCATACCCAAGTGTTCCAAACTCGTGGCAACCTATCCCCTCCACAGAGTCTGCACCAGCTACTTCCAGAGGCCAGCTTCTCAGGCGATGCGATGCTCAAGTGTCCCAAACTCCGTGGCAATCTATCCCCACAGAGTCTGCACCAAGCTACTTTCCAAGGCAACTTCAGCCTATGCATACTCCCAACTGTCCACCAATCCGTGGCAACCTATCCCCTCCACAGAAACTGGATCAACTTCTATCAAACTGACCCAAGTTCCATATTTTCCAATACCTCCCAGGGCCATTGCCAGAAAGTATGTTCCCTGAGGAAGATTAATTTTTGCCACCCTTGTGCAAGAATCAACAATTATACAAGTGGTACCGGAGTGATACCTAGAAAATTTTTTGGTTGGATGTTCCAGACAGATACCAATACTTATTTTGGAAAATTATGTTACTGGTGCGATAACATAGCATTTTGTTCTAAGTTACGTACCGGAGAGATACAGTGATTTTTTTGTATGTTTTATGGGACTGCAGAAAGCCCTATATATTTCCCCCATTTTATGGTACGAAGTGATACCATGGCCTTTGTTCCATTTTTTGGTCCTGGTACCGAAGTGATACCATGGCCTTTTCTTCATTTTTATAAAATCAAAAAAATAGAAGTTGACTAGCATTGTGAAACACAATGTTTGAACTTTCAAAAATCAAGATGCCATACTGCTACCTGGGAATGCCTTATGATTGTATATATCTAATTCTCTGTGTTTTAAGAGGCAAATGTCACTATCTTCTTTAAAAAATCAAAGGTAAGCCATGTTTTGTTTTATTTAGTGTTAAAACATACATGTAGTTTGATGTTGTAAATGTGGCTAGAATGACACTTCACTTTCTAAATAGCAGTCATCGTTGTTGATGTTAGTTTGTAGAACGATATATGTGTATAGTGTGAACATTGTAATTATAGTGCTGTTTTACAAATACATGTGGTCCACCCAGCCCTGTCTTTAATGAATGTGTGGCGTAGTTTCAGTAGCTTGTCTAGGTCTTAATTGTGCTAGGATATATGTATTTATGGAGTTAGTTGCATTTTTTTTTTCCACAATCCTTACAATTTCTTTACACAGATATAAATATAAGACAAGATGACTGACCCAAATGTCCACATAAAAATGATAATCCACACACAAAAGGCATCGTAGCAGATGTGAGAAGATCAGAAAAACCAATATCCAAAATAAACAATTGGGTTTGCAGAACACTGCAATGGCACTCAATGTAAGTACTTGACCTACAATGGCACATCATGCCAGCTGTATAAAATAGCAGATCCTGTCTGATTTATTTATACAACATCAATACATGCAGTCCCCAGCTTTATCCCTATATCCAGCATAGATTCTATACAAGAGTATATACACAACCAGGGAGAAGGCTGGGTACTGGTGTTTCCCTGAAACGCGGATAACTCTATAGGGAGTGTATGTGGAGTACGGTAATTCCCCCTCTCTTCTACAAGGACATACATTTTTTATGGATATATCATTAATATACCGAGTTCTCAAGTTTCTCACAATTTAGCTACAAATTGTGAAGATATCTCCACAAATTAAGGCCATGTACAGCCATAATTCTAAATTGTACATACAGGTGCAGCACTTGAAGGTCCACTCATGTGTCCACGCTCTCGGGAGAAACAAGGTACACACAGTATCGCTAAAGCCCCAAGACCATGTGTGGTGACATTATCCGGCCTTTATCACTACTGTGTGACCTAGTTTAGGCACTAGTACATGTAGTTTCTCACTTTTTTTTAACAACCTATTTAGGAGTTTACATTTGCCACTTTTAAACTAAATATATGTGAATCAAACTCCATGCTTATGTCTGTTCCACCATACCAGTAGGTTGACCAAACAATGATGTCTGGTATGTTATCACATAAGGCAAAGTAAAAAATATATGATCTTTGTAGTGGACCTATATTGATGATGGAGATATATTAAATACCGAGGTCAAGGAAACCTAACCCCCCTTTAATTTTACCTACCTCTTACAAAGAGCCAGCTTACTTACAAGACGTGGTCCCTTGCCACTCTGCTGTTGATGACAGTCAAGGCACAACAGTCACCAGCATGCACAATTAAGGTGGTACAGCATTAAAGATTACTAAGCTGCATCTTTGAAACTGGTAAGTATACGGTAGGTTTTTACTGTGTGACCTTCATGTTTTTTTGGAAGTCTTATTATGTGGATACATGGCAAATACAGATGTAAGTGAGATCACAATTGGAATGAAATGTGTATGTGTCTTATCAATGATTAGTTAACATTGTTGGTGGTTTTTGTTTTTAGATTGCATTTCTGCAAATTAGAATATATTTTGACAAGAAGACATTTGGAAAAGTAACACTGACATAAGTAGGAGAAGGAAAAGTCACATGTATTCAAAAACCAGAAAGTGAGGAGTGTTGAAATTACATAACAAAAAATCTTACCTCTGGATGGACATTGGTGTATGACATGAACTTCTCAGGATGCTGACGCAGGTCGTCTACAAGGTCCAAAACTGTCCCTTCTGCCCCCCTCTTTAGTAAAGGATGGACCCAGAACCTCCTGTTCCTTCTTGTACGCCGCTCTATGATTAATTCTTAAGCACCATGCAATGATCTCCAAGGAATAATCCACTTCAACCATTTTTCAAAAATTCAATCCCAACGCAATTTACCTACTCCTCAAAAACTCAATAATCTCTCTCTCCAAACACTCCTAAAACACCCACACCCACAGGAAGGCACATCAGAGTTTTATATTCAAATCTGGCGCCAAAACGCAAACGCATATAAAAGCGTCTAAAAACGTGCCCAAAACGCCTGTAAAAACGTGCACGCAAACAAAAACGCAGGGTTTTTTCCGCACAAAAACGCATTGAAAAAGCGGATCAACATGCGCGTTTTTAAAGCATCATAGTGTGGCCTCACCCTAAATCGCATTGTCCACCAGGTGAGAGAGAAAGTTGTTATATATCAGTTCGGCATGTGGATGCATAGGGGAATTTATGTTTAGAATACACGCATAATTATAGTGTAGAGCTGGCCGCCATCATGCTCATTGCGGTTTTTAACCTATTGTCTAAAAAGGTCATTCCGTCAATGCAATTCCATAATCTCACACCCCACGAGGCAGTATGACAGGTGGGTTGCTCCTTATATGTAAAACTGTGGAGAGAGGGAGGGGTGATCCCCAGCCAATAAGATTGTACTATGGGCATGTCCACAATATGTGGAAAAAATCACTGTGTGGGTGCATCCCCAAAAACCCACTGGGTGTAAACCAGGATACATTTTTGCTATTACCTTGGGTACTTTGTAAGTGTGATACATTTTTTTCAATGCTGTTTCCTTAGAGACACATTTAAGCTCCCTTATTTATAGTTTCAAAAATGCCTCCCCATTGGGAAAGGCTCTAAAACGTTGGTTTTTAGAATAAAAATATTTTATATGATCATAGTGACACCTAGTGGCTAATAACAGCAAGTTAAAATTCCTATAGGCTGAGAAGTAAAATGTTCACACAGGAGGCACATGTTTGAATTCCTTTATAAAGCTCAAATGTTAAAGTTACGCTACCCAGTCTATTTTCGGTGTTAGCGTGGCGTTTGCACTAATTTTTCACTGCTGCATATTTCCAAAACTTAAGGAAATATTGCAAATAGTCTATTTAAAGGGTCACTATACTCACTGAAACAACTTCACATTTTCTGAAACTACATTTGAGACAAGTAAAATGATGGTACTCACATATTAATCTGTGCTTGCTTTGTCATGAAATATTATTAACAATTACTCTTAATTCCCCCCCACCCTCCCTTATCACTGCCTTCTTTTAGTGTCTGCGACACATATGTGTTCTGCACAGCCTCAATATGGACACTGCTCTACTTACACATCTCCCCCTCCCTCCCTCTGCTGTCTTTCCTCTGCTGATTCTCTTAAATGTTGCAGAAAGTGTGTGGCAGGCAGGCAGGCAAGAGAGGTCACATATTATACATATTACATACTATAATTTCGCTTCTGGAGTGACAGGTTTTCCCCTGTAATGTTGCAATTTCAAATGATGATTGTCAGAATCTTACTGCTCAGATTTAAAATCTGAAAAAAAGTTTTGGAGGAAAACCCCTTTCACAACCTCCTAAACAGCCAAAGTGAAGTTTGGTTAAATGATTTGCTTGGTTATCTAATTAAAAATCTCACACATGGAATTTAACAGAATCTTCAGTGCACAATTGTAAAGATAAGAATGACTAAAGGGAAAATTGCGTCAATATTCATTCTCAACATAGGAGAATAACTAAGTTAATTAATGTATTCCTATAGAAAGATTCACTTCTATGAATTCAGTAAAATCTACTATAGAAATCTTTGCAGTTTTACATTGTCTGTCCTGTAGCACAAGCAGATAAATAATAGCTGATTAGTAAAACATTGAGTTTAATAATTTAAAAGACATGAAATGTCACTGCTTAACTATACCTCCCTCAAATGAAACAGTGAACATAGCAAACACCGCATACTGCAAACAGGGAATGCTGGGAGTTTTAGTTTTTAAACATATGGAGGGCCGTACATTTGACATCCCTTTTACAGAATGACCAATAGCTTACAATTTAGACTGTACACAAACTTCAGCTTTAAATGATTCATTAATTATTAATACTAATATTAATACCAGTAACTTGCAACATTCCTTGTTTGCAGAAACTCATCCAGCTTTTTTTTAAACTGACCAATGAACCTGCCATAACAACGTCCACTGGAAGACAGTTCCATAGCTTTACCGTTCTCACAGTGAAAAACCCTTTCGAACTTGAAGCCCTAAACCTTTTTTCTTCAAGTCTTCGGGATGTCCTCGTGTCCTCTGACATGTTCTGTTGGTGATCAATGCCCAGATAGTTTATTGTATGGGGTTAATGTATTTATACACAGTAATCATATCCCACACAATCGCTTTTCTCCAGCATACAATTATTGTAACTTTTCCAGTCTCTCCTCAATTCAAGCTCCCCCGATCCCCTTATTAATTTAGTTGCCTTCTCTGAACCCTTTCCATTTCAAAGATTTCCTTTTTGTACACAGGATTCCAAAATTGCACCATATTCCAAATGAGGCCTTACCAATGCTTTGTAAAGAGAGAGAATAACATTTTCCTCCCTTGAATCCATACCTTTCTTTATACAAGACATACCATGCTGGCTCTGGCTGTTGCCGCCTGGCATGCTTGCTACCTTTAAGTTGTTATCCACCAGAACTCCAAGATCCCTTTCCAACAGGGATTCACTTAACAAAGAGCCATTAGTATAAGTAACACAAGGATTTTTAAGTGCAAAATGCATCACCTTACATTTATCAACATTGAATTTCACTGCCACTTAGCAGCCCAATGTGACATCTATCTAGATCCCCCTGCAACGATTGCACATCCTCTGAAGTTTTAAATGGTCGACAAAGTTTTGTGTCGTCAGCAAACACAGAAACCTTGCTGACAATACCCACTTCCAAATCATTATAATAAATAGATTAAATAGAAGCGGCCCAACACAGAACCCTGTGGCACCCCACTTAGCACTTAAGTCCATAATGATGAAGCCCCATTTACAAACTACTCTCTGCATTATTCATAACCAATTTTTATCCATGTACAAATGTGACTCCCCAGACCAACAGAACTTAGCTTATACATTAGTCGCCTATGGGGGACTGTATCAAAAGCCTTTACAAAATCCATGTAATCTACATCTACTGCATGCCAGAGTCTAAAAATTCTACTTACTTCCTCATAAAAGCCAAGCAAGTTAGTTAGACAAGATCTATCCTCCTAAATCCATGCTTGTTACTACTTATAATTTCAGTCCTTGAAACATGTTCCCTTATTAAACTTTCCAGGATCTTCCCCACACTGAAGTTAAACTTACAGGCCTGTAATTACCCGGCTGTGAACGACTACCCTTTTGAATATTGGAATAACATCAGCTTTTTCCAATCCAGAGGCACACCACCGGACATGAGGGAATCTGCAAAAATAAGAAACAATTGCCTAGATAAAACTGAACTTAGCTCCCTAAGTACCCGAGGATGTATTTTTCCGGTCCAGGAGATTTATTAATAATAACCTTCTTTAGTTCTTTCTGTACCATATCCTCGGTTAACCAAAGTGAACTTAAATCTTTTATACCATTATTGCTACGATACTCTATGGATCTGTACTTCTATAGTGTATACAGAAGGAAAAAAAGTTTCAAGACATTTGCTTTATCGCCATCCTCCGTAACTAACTTATCCCATTAATTAATGGTGCCACATTCTCAGTCCTCATCTTCTTACTATAATATACTTTAGGCTTAGTGATGCTTTGTTCAGCTATCCTAACTTCATTATTAATTTTAGCTAGTTTGATTGCTTTCTTACACTCCTTGTTACAGTTTTTATAATCCCTAAACCCTTTCCGTTCCCTCTGCCTTAAAGGTTTAAATGCCTTTTTCTTCCTTTCCATTTGCCTTTTACACCAGAATTCAGCCACATGGGCGCGGATTAATTTTTTTTGCATTTATTTCACAAGGGTATAAATTTAGATGTGAACTGGCTTAAAATTCCCTTGAACAAAGTCCACTTCTGTTCGGTACCTTTACCTGATAATACATATCCTAGTTACCATTCTGAAGAGCTGCTTTTAACCTGGGAAAATTTGCCTTCCCAAAATTAAAAGTCTTTGTTAACCCAGCGCACTTATCCTTTCGATAACAAAGTCCAAACGCCACTTATTCATGGTACCTATTCCCTAAGCCTCCAGTTACCTTTATATCTATAATGCGCTCCACGATGTTTAGTACTACCAGATCCTTTTCTAGTAGGAACCTCAACCACCTGTGAGAGAAAATATCCTGCAGCAAATTCAGGAACTCATCACCTTTTTCTGTGATGGCAGTTCCACTACACCAATCAATGGTAGAGTAAAAGTCCCCCATAATGAGCACACTCCCAAACTTGCAGCCCTTGCCAACTGCATATGAAGTTGACTCACCTCCTCTCTGTAGCATTTGGCGGTATAGCAGACACCAACAATGACATTACCCCCTTCCTGGTGCCTAATTCCACCCATATGCCTCAACTTTAACACCCATATCGCCAGTTATCTCTTCTTTAAAATTTGGCTTCAATTCTTTTTAACAAACACATACTCCTCCCCCTTTCTTTTTTCTCTGTTCTGTCTAAACAGGCATATCCTTCTAAATTTACAGCCCAGTCGTGAGAACTGTTCAACCACGTTCTGCTATACCTATTACATCCTACTTTCATTCAATGCCATAATTTCCAATTACCCATTTTGTCAGCCAGGCTTCTCGCATTTGCAAACATACATTTTAGATTATGATCCTGTAATTTATTCGTACACTTTAAACACATGCCTCCCTATCCCATATGCTAGCCCCCCCCCCCTTTCCACCCGCCTGGCCTATCTACACCCTGCTTTCTCCTGGGCTATCTATCCCAGTGAGACTGCTAATACCCTCCCTCCCAAACTAGTTTAAAATCTCCTCAACCCTCTAGCCATTTCTCCCCTAACACAGCTGCACCGCCATCAGTGAGATGCAACCCATCCCTACTAAAGAGCCTGTAGACGACAGCAAAGTCTGCGCAGTTCTCAATAAACTCAAACCCATCTTCCTTACACCACTTTCTTAGCCACGCATTAATGCTCCTAAGCTCCCTCTGTCTCCCTGGCTTAGCACCTGGCTGCGGTGGATAGGATTTCTGAAAACACTACCCTGGAGGTCCTTGCTTTTAACTTGGCACCTAGCTCTCGAAAATCATGTTTAAGGACCTCACCTCCTCCTCTAACTTTGTCATTGGCACCAATGTGAACCAAGACCGCCGGGTCATACCCGGCCCCATCCAAAAATCTGTCTACACGGAGAGAGAGAAGAGAGAGGAGAGAGAGAGAGAGAGAGAGGAGAACCACAGCTTCTTTGTATTCAGCATGAAAAAGGAACTAGGATGTTCGGAAAGCTTGCTAGACTATCTTAGTTAGCCAATAAAGGTATCACCTTATACACTTTTGTATTTGTTTATTTCAAAGGGGTTACCCCATAAACAATCACTTGTGTGTACCAGACCAGACCATATCCTTTAAACAGTATACTTACAGAAGGTAAAGGAGAAATGTTTGAATTTTTATTTAGAAGTAGGACATAGACAGACATAATAGTTATATGAATAGACAGATACCGTTAAAATATAAAGAAACACACTAATTAAAACAAACTATAATGTGTACAAGACAAAAGAAGAAAACACATTAAATAGCTTTTACTAAGTAAAAAGATTAAATTTTGTAAACAAAATCTCTAAAATATGTGGTAGCAATGTTAATGCAAGCAATGGCTCTATATAAATTCGGTGGCATGCCAGGTTTTTGGTAAAGCTATAGTTATAATAGTCATTGCATTAGGAAACCTGAATTGTTGTAACAACAGCTCATGCATGATAAAATTACTACAACACCCTAAAGTACTGTAGGGGGTGGCTATTCTCAAATAATTCTCTAATTAGTTCAAATTCAGCATAATAATAAACATTGCATATACTGCAAAACATTGCATATTAAAATAGACATCAGTGTTTAACTGTTATTTCTGTTTTCAGAAAACATCACACAGACCTTTTTTTTGTCCGTCAGTGCTTATTTGCTCTCATCCAGCTGATCAATGAAACCGACAGTTTGCATTGATGATTGTGTGGTTTATAGGGAACTGCACGATCACTCGTGATCACTAGAGATGGACTAGAACTGAACTCAAACCCGAGTTCGAAGGACTCGGACTTCTCAAACTATCCCGGACTATCCGAATTTTCAATATTGTTGTACTTTCGAAATTATCGAAGTTCGAACGTACGAGGCGTGCGATTATGAGAGTAAATGTCTATTATACCAATACGCGAGTAAAATCGAATTATCGAGTCCGCGAGTAAAATGTCTATTATACCTATACGTGAGTATCAAATATCAAATCCGTGAGTAAAATGTTTTTATTATACGCGAGTAAATATCGAATATCAAATCCGTGAGTAAAATGTCTATATACCAATACGCGACCTAAATATTGAATATCGAATTTGCAAGTAAAATGTCTATTATAACTACGCGGTAAATATCGAATATCAAATCCGTGAGAAAATGTCCTATTATACCAATACGCGACTAAATATCGAATATCGAATTTGCAAGTAAAATGTTATTAACCTATACGCGAGTAAATATCGAATCTGCAAGTAAAATGTCTATATTACCTATACGCGAGTAAATATTGAATCTGCAAGTAAAATGTCTATTATACCAATACGCGAGTAAATATCGAATTGCGAGTTAAATGTATTATACCATACGCGAGTAATATCGAATCTGCGAGTTAAATGTCTATTATACCTATACGTGAGTATAAATATAGAATTACTAACCCGCGAGTCGTTCATGGGATAATTATTGAATGTTCAAAACGCAGGTGCGTGTGAGAGTAAAATAGATTTTTCGAAAATCTGGATATTCGAACATGTTCCCATACCATTTCCCAGGCCAACAGCCATTTACATTAAGTTACCATTGATATTTTAATTGTATTTCTTTCGAACTTTCCAAACTATTTGACTCCATTGACTTTAATGGTCGTTTTCGAACTCTCCATATAGTTTGAAGTTCGGCCATCTCTAGTGATCACAAGATAATACCGTATCTCTTTTGTTTCAAGTTTTGTTTCAAGTTTTTAAACACCTTTAGGGCTAGGCCACACTAGCGCGTTTTTCATGCGTACGTGTTTTGCGCTCACATTCGCACCCGCGATTTTCGATAACATGGAAATCACGGGAATGCGAACGTTCCTGCGATTTACAATGCGCATGCAATTGCGCATCTGTTCACATTTTGCGGCGAGCATTTTTTTTGCACAATCGCTTGCATTTTCCATTTAAAGATAACGAAAATGCAAGCGCGAACGCAAAAATAACAGCGGTAAAGCACAGAAAGCGTGCACGCAATGGTGCGTTGTAGTGTGGCCTCAGCCTCAGGGTGACTTTAAGGTGGCTAATAATAATAGGTCTCCATGCATTGCTCTGATTGTGTGTTAGGGGATATACTACCTTATAAATCTTTGGTATCCCCCATGTTCACTGAGTTACTAATGTAAAAGTAAAATATTGTGCAGTTTTGTAAAGATTTTTTGGCTTCGCTGCCATTAAGAATAACTCAGTGACACAATTATTATAATTAAATTTGAAATGTACAATATATAATATACCTGTGTATAGTTACAGTAGCTGTACTTTGTAAGAGCTGTTACACCCAGGCAAATCCCGGCCAATAATCCTGCCCTGTGGTTGTGAATGGTAAGGCTGAAAAAAATGTCAAGTGCTCAACAATACTCTATCCACTGAAAATCACAAAGGGCAGATGATCAGGTTGAAAAATCGACCCATGTGTACTGTACATAGCCAAAGAACACAATAATAATATAATATAATCAGAACATTTTAGCCTAGCATAGCTTAGTCAATGTAAACCACTAGTCTGAAAAGTAAATATCTATACATTTAGGACAGCCATGGCATCTCATTATTTTTTCTACTTGTTCTGAAACGTGTCTCCTAACCCAGGTTTCTCCAAGGGGTGTGCCAGGGAGTGCCCGAGGTGTGCCCTTCTTCGTAGTGGAAATATTTTTACCAGTAGTAAAGTTACATTTACCAGAACTTACATTTTGTTATTTTGTACTAAAAAATATTGAGAATAAAAACTATAACAGTTAATGTAGTGCAACACTGTAATATGAATACAATTTACACTGTAAAGTGCAGAACATATGGGTAATTACAATTTACATCCAACTAGAACACAGATGTGCCTAGAGAAAATTTGCCAAGTGTGCCACGGTCTGAAAAAGTTTGAGAATCACGTCCTATCCCACTGCTTGCGGATGCGTGATAGTTTTATGCCCTGGACTATATAATATATAAATTAGCCCTGTTCTATCACCCACCAGTAAAAGTAGTGAGGCGATGAGGGACAAGTGCAGGCTATTCACTGACATTTAATGGATGCTCAGATTTTTTTTAAGATCGGTTAAGAGGTTTCAAACAATAGTTAGAGGGAGAACCTTCAGAACCTCTAAAACAGGATTCCAAAACTCACAGTACATATGTAAGAAGACACAATCAGATATTCCCAGAAACAAATTAAACATCTTTATGGTTAAGAACAGAAAACTGAATTTGTAAAATATAAAATCCCTGATTTATACCAGACAAAAAAAGCCATTTTTATGTTTTTTCTGAATATTGCTACCTTATTCTCATCCATGGAAAATGTAATTATTCGCAAAATACTGTCTGTCATTTTTCAAAGACCAGAATATACACAGTCCCGACTGTCCTATGCACAGCATTGGAAAAAACGCTCAGTTTGGGAAAGCCGCCACACACACTGCCGTATAAGCCCGATACTTGTCGGTATTGTGTGTACCTAGCTTTAGAGTAAGTACTTTTATCTTTTTACAATAAATTTAATGTACATGCAGCACCAAAACTATTCTTTTGGTTCTCTAAAGCTATTTTTGCACTGATGAGTGTGAGCCAGTAGAATGTCAAGTTTAGAGCGTATAACAGGTAAAATACCAGTGGCCAATGAGAATGGGAGTAACCCTTCCTACTTGTTTCTGTTGACCTCAGAAGACATAATATTTGTTCATTTTTTGAAAGGTCAGTGGAATTCATTAGCCTGAAAAAAAAAAAACATTTCAGTTTGTCTCACATAGAATCTTGTGTTGATTGCAATTTTGTATTCACAGTGCCAGTGTGCAATGAAGGATAGCAGCCCATACAAAAAGACAACCATTTCACTAGGTGGTAACGCGCATTATATTGAGCTTAATATGAGATTTGCTTATTGTATAGAAGTAAACAAACCAGTTTTATTAAACTGGTGTCTAATATTTAAAGGGCATGTCCACCCCCAAAAATAATACCCCCCCACGACTGGCCCCACTCTGTAGTGTAATAGAATCCTTACCTTACATACCAGCTCCAAATGGTTCTCCAGTAATCCCCCCAAAGTCCCAAAAACGTCCATCAGGAGGATAGCAGAGTCCATATAGGACTCTGCCTCTGTCTCCCCTCCGGGGAGAAGTTTGATGCGCACTGCCGGCCTCCCCCCTCCTCTCTCTCCCGTTTCGCAAACCCTCCCCCCTACCATTAAAAACCCTTGGCAATATAAAAAGTCCCCCGAAACTCTTGAATTTTTTATAACGGTTGGGCTGGGGGAAGGTATACTATCACAAGTAAAAAATGTATTATAAGGGTGGACATGCCCTTTAAAAGTGTAAAAGATGTCCCCAAGAGTCCAAAATACTGTAAAATCTTGTGATAATCTGTATGATCTGAATATAGGAAATAACATAGAGCTGTGGCAGCAATCCATCATTATCACAGATCAACAACCTGCGTTAGCAGGGGGATTTACGGGGGTATTTCTGGCAACCGCATCGCTGTTACAATCGTTTAGTGTGACCCCAAGTTTGTTAGCAGTTGCGCAAGTATCCGAAGAGACACTCACCATAGCTGCTAACAATCTATTATCTAAGGCTGCATGGCTGTGTGCTCGTAACTATTTGAAACCAGCTAGCAGCTGGCATATTAAAGGGCATGTCCAAACTTTTTTAACTTTTAGGTTATAGTAGGTTTCCCTCCCCAGCCCAACTGTCAAATTATTTGTCCAGAAACTCCCCCGATCTTTACTTACCTTAACTCTTTCCTCCGGCATACTGTCCTGGCCCTCTGCTTGCATGAAAACTGCCAGCAGGGGGCCGGACCGGCAGCCCCATTCGTGATTGGCTGAGAGGCAGCCAATTACAGACGCGGTTGCCAGCAGTTCAGGACGCCGGGGAGGAGGAGAGGTAAGGTAAGTAATGATGGGGGGAGTTTCTGGACATATAATATGGCGGTTGGGGCTGGGGGAGGGAGACCTACTATATACCAAAGGGTTTTACACTAGGGGAGGAAGAAGAAAAATAGGTGGTAGAGGGAGGGAGAGTGAGGGGGGGAGGGCTGCAGTGCACATGGCAAAATTCTTCCTGGAGGAGGGAGAGACAGGAGGTTAGAGTCCTATATGGACACAGCCAGGCTCCTGATGGGCAGTTTTTGGGACTTGGGGGAGACAGTTGCAGGGCAGCCATTTGGAGTGGGATGTAAGGTAAGGATTTTATTACTCTATACAAGTGGGGCCAGTAGTGGGTTAACTATAGTTTGGGGATGGACATGCCCTTTAAATTCTTCTGTGCAATATTGTTTGGGAGTGGAAAGTAGAGCCTATCCATGCCCCCACCTGGCCGTAATTTTATCAGCTATTTATGCAGATATGTGTGCTACTGCATTACTGCATTACTATAGTTACTCCTATATTAAAGCCTAGTGGTTGGTTAAAAAAAAAACTTGGTCAGCATATATTATCAATAACTTGCACCCACAATCTCATTTGTTCCTTACATAGGCAATCACATTACTTTATTTAACAATGTATAATAATAGAGTTAAAAGTTTATTGACAATACTACAGTACTTGCCTTATTTGTAAGCAGAGGGGTTAGCTCCAGCTTCTAGAAGAAGGGCTACCGACTCCACATTTCCATGCAGTACTGCGGCATGAAGAGCAGAAGACCCATTCTAGGGAATTTCAAATGGATAGATCAACCCAATGAAATGTAATGGACTTCATTTAAAAAATGTAATCTTGTGAAAGTTCTGCTTGTGAAGGTTCTATTCATCCAGGTCATGGTTATCTGTTGTATTCAATTAGATCAACTGGACTTGAAGTTTAGTTCTTGAAGACGTTTCGCTAGTTGAATTGAGAAAGCCAGTCCAGATGACTAGCGAAACGTTTCAAGAACTAAGCTGGGGTACACAAGAGAGATATTTCGGTCCGATCGACCGATTAGTTCAATGTATCGGTGATCGACCGAAAATTATTCCATCCGAATGTGCCCATGTCCGATTGACGTTCGTCCGAATCGGACGAAGGGACGATCGGACATGGTGGAAAAAACCTCTTTTACGCGAGAAATCCACATTGCCCTTCATATCATTAGTGTCCTTCAAAGTCAGAGCTTGTGACACTGACGGTGGATACTGACAGAATTTTGCTGAATATTGTCGGTATGGGACCTATCGAACAGCCATTTCTGGTTCCTTTATTACAGTTAGAATTAGACCATGTATGGGCACATTGAACTATATCTGTATATGGAATATATGGAACAATCACTCCTATGTTATATAATAATATAATGAAATGTTAATAGTTAGCTACCACCTCCAGGATTTCTTAAATCACAGTTAGGGTAAAGTACAGTAAGTAATGTATATTACAATCACCTTAAGCAGCTGCAGGGTTAATGTTGATACATTTTTGTATCACTTATGATTAGTATGGTGCTCAATCACAGGAGGACTGGATACATTTTTGAAACATCCAAATGGTGTAACTCACAGGTCAATTGACAATGTAACAATCTATGTAACAGTCTATGGGACACCAGGGAGAATCAGAATTGCAGACTGCACTTAGAGGACAGACAGAAGGGGGGATTCAGGCACCAGAAATCCCCCCTAAACACGCCCTGACTAGGTAGTAACATTTCTGAAATTGGGAGGGTACTTACTTTTTACCATTTGGGCAAAAGGGTTTTTTATTGGAAATAGTGAAAGAATGAACTGAAAGGCATGGTTAGGCTTAAAAACTTTTAAATGCTTTATCAGTTCTGTATGGGTTCGGACCATGAATAATGTAAATATTTATGACACCAAATTAAAATAGAGTAGCAAATTCTATACTTTTTAAGATGCCAAGTTGTGGAGAAAATTTCAGTATTTCTTCAATAACTTCATTAAACCTGTTAGATGCGCTTTAAATAAGGTTGTAGGCCATCCTAAAAATAATTATTTTAATTGGAAAGAAATATATTCAGTATAACAAAAACTATTTTCTAATACCTTATCACACTAAAATCTCTCCATTTCCCAATAACTAAAGTGATGGTTTATCATTGGTGGAATGTCAGGGTTGGGGAGGCTTGGGAAGGGCCAGGACGAGATCAGATAGAATGTAAGAACTAGACTAGATAGAATGTAAGTACCAGTTGTACCCAGGTGGTTGGTATTATCTATGTGTTTAAGTTACAACTTAAAGTTCGTACACACGTGTGATCGCGGTGCCGACCCGCCGAAACACAATGTGTACGAATGGCGTTTGGCTAAGATTGCGCCATGTAATTGTGGACTGGGCCCCCAATACTTGGTTGGTGTGTTACATAACTTTAAGTAGCAAACTTGTTTGATGATTCAAATTCTTCTGGCTCAATCAAGAATAACAATGCTTTTTTTCCAAAATGTCTCATTTTCTGCCATTTTGCAATATATTCTATGCAAAGTGAAGCCTAATCAGCCATTTTATAAAAGCCTAATAACTTGTCCAGTAATTAGGATTAGTAATAAAAGTGTTTATAGGTCTCATATGGAAGGCCCAATATTCAAATTCTGAGTAGGAGGAGGAATCAGGAAGCAAAAGATCTTCTAACTTACAGTCCTGCAGCATCTCGATCAGCTCCTCTTAGTAGTAGGACTCTCACTACTCACTGTGCCCCATCTGAGATGCTATCCACAATGGTGTAGTTCCATCCTAAAAAATTGATAGTAAACGATGTATACAGTATAATAAACAAGAGCTTTGTTCATACATGGTTGAAAACATATATCCTTAAAAAATTATGTTGTGACTTATTGTTTTGGCTTGGTTTGGCTTACCATATCACCAGAGTGAAGATTAGCCATACACATGTGGCTGTTGCATATTGCAGCATGGATTCCATCGGAAAAAGTTGCATACACTAACCTGACCGACATCTCACATTCTTTATGGGGTGAGTCGGTGGGGTGAACATACGCATTCATGACCTCATTGGCTTCCTTCTGGAAGTCAATGAGGGGGTTGTAACTGCAGGGGCCTGGGCTCCCACCTGAGATAGGAAGCCAGGCCCATTTTCTTCAGTCCACGATCACGGTTTTAAACAGCTACCTGCACATTGAAGGAAACATAGGCACGATCAGCTGTTTAAAAGACGGACCTGAACTTCCAGTTCGGTTCCTGTCTTTTAACACAGCTGATGAAGGAAACAAACGCGCAACAGTGTTTAACAAAACGCTTATAGCGGGAAGTTTTGGTGGGCCCTTACCGTCCGCGGCCCCCCCCCTGGGGCGTGTAGTAACGTCAACTAAAGTCAAATCCTTGAAAATACGGCAGTGTATTCAGCATCTCAGTGTTGTATTATTTTGAATTGCAATACCGGTAATTGTATTTAAATTTACAATTATACAGATACCGTAAATAAAATGAAATAAAATTTTCATAATAGGTTAAGAATACATATATTTAAATTCTAAAAATAAATTTAGATTTGCATTGCCTTGAGGACATATGGATGAGTGAGTGGGACAACATACAGATACAGTTGGGGGGGGTACAAAGTGCTCGAGATGGCTAACAATCATTATTGTGCTGGTGCTCAGGAAAGGTAGGGATAACAGTCTAGATTGAAAGATGAATGGATGTCAACCTGTAAGTGAAAGAGGGAGAGAGTTCCAAAGGTACAAAGAAGCAAGAGAGGATGGTTTAAGGCGGGAGAAAGGCGTGGACCATAGGGGGTTGTGGAGATTGCATTGTGAGGAACAGAGGTCACAGACAGGAACATATGGGGCCAAAGAGAGAAGATAGATATTGGTGGGGGTAACTGCAGATTAGAGAGATTTAAAGGTCAAAGAAGGGTTTGGATACTATTCTTTGCTTGATGGGAAGCCACCATTGACTGCGGTATCGGCAGTTGAGGTTCTCGCTAGGAGAGTGAATGAAAGTTCCTAACTGATGAGTCAGGATCGACTGGAGAGGGGACAGATCAGCACTGAGAGACCAAGTAGAAGTATGTTACATTAGTCAAGTGGGCATAGAATAAGGGCAATGCACAATAAATTAAAAGTAGTGGATTGAGAAAGGAAAGGTCAGATCTTAGCATTATTGGGAAAGGTTTAAACGAATGTCTTGGTGACATTGTTCATTTTCTGACATAAGGAAAGAGGGAGTCAAAAGATTACTCCAAGGACAGCGAAACAGTTTCAAAGGGTTAATGAAATTATCAATAGAGATCGAGAAGGGTGGGAGGCCAGGTCAAGAGGTTTTAGGGTGGGAAATAATATTTTTAGTTTTGGTAGATTTAACGTTAAGCTAGGGTACACCATCCAAAGGAATAGAGACCAGACATTTAGAGATTAAGATGAACTTCAGGGTTAGTGGGTTGGGGAGGGAGGGGTTTGGAACGCCAGATTTGGGTACATCATAAACATAAAGGGTGATACTTAAAGCCAAAATTAACATTAATATATCTCCCAAAGAGTAGGGGACTCATTTAACCGAGCCGCTTCGCTCTGGGTAAATACGCAAATCTCCTCCGCCGATTCAATATCGCGTTTGTGAAGTAGGTAAATCAGGTAGGTAAGGGATTTACCCAATGGGGATTTTAACGCCCAGCTATTGTTTGGGTGTTTAAAATCCGTGCTAAATCTAGACGCAAACACGATATTGAATTCGCGAGGTCAGATGCGCGAGGATTTTTGCATAACCCGCGCATACGAGGGGATTATAATATGGAATTAATCGCGATAACCCGGTAGCGAAGCCGAGGCAAAGTCTGGGTAATTGAGCCTGATAGTGTATTTGTCCTTTGTGGATGATTTTTAACCCAAACACTTTAGCTATATAGTAGGTAGAGAGCAAATCCCCATGATTTAACACATTTTCCTATATTATTAATGTTATGGGTAACACTCACGTGAAAGTAGGCCGTGTTACCACTCCATTAGGGCCTTTTCAGACATATCAGTGCCTAGGCAAGATGTCCAGGTGGTGAACCCCTCCCAAAAACACAGCCCATCTATTTGGAAAAGATTCTAAGAATATAAGGAAGACCACACCACACTCCAATGATATATTTATGCTATTTAAAACGGGCAAAAAACATATTTCTATGTAGATAGATGCACCCCCCCAAAACTTTTATTACGAGATCAAAAGTGCTTCTTTTAGTTGTAAATCCTCCATAGTTTCCTTCAAGGGCAGTCCTGAGGGTTTGCATAACGCTTGAAAGCTTGCAGCAAGCTCAAAGGAGGAAAGTTCAGGGAACTGCTTTCGACAAAGGAGGATTTTAACAGCTAAAAGAAGCACTTTTAAGTCTGTAACTAATGTTTTTAGGTAATGGGGGTGGTTCCTACCTAAAATGAAATATTATTTGGGTTGAACATACTACCATTAATTCACCAAAAATGCTCTGACCCGTTATGTTACATTGCAATGTATTTAAATAACATACAACCACACAGATACATAAAACTCACTCACACTAAGGGATCATATAATTATTGCTGGTTTGGTATGGATTGCACCTGTTCCAAAAATCTTCAGGAGTAAGTGCCGCGCATTTTAAATGAATGTACTAGGTAGGGGGTGTGGCCAAGATGGCTTACTGAGCGGATCGGGATACAGGAGATCCCGCTACAAACCTTCAGCTATTATTTACACTGGCACACTATCTACCCCTTACAACCACTCATCCCCAAAACGACACCTTGATTCATGTTACTAAGGATGACAAAGTACCGGCCAACGCGAGACACAAACCTCACAAAAACGGCAAGAGCGAAAAAAACAATTGTTAAAATTACTTTATTGCACTGCTCTAAAATATACCCTGCGATTATAACTTATAGTATATGAATAAAAAAACCTAAAACAAGTAATGGGCTTTCCTTCTTACTTACATTCTGATCTTTGCTATCCACCTTTCAATCCAAATTAATCTATCCATACACAAGGCCGGTCTCTCGGATCAACCAACCCTGAACTGGGAACCTCCCGGGGTCAAAACACTTTGCCCGGGTGCCCTGACCTGCCCATCCCCTGGCTACCTACCATAGGAATTGTGAGGGACTTTGATTGATTCCTGTAGCGAGAAATGATTTGGTTTGAGAGAGGTGTGTGTATATTTAGAGATAATTACCTTTCCATTCCTTGTGTGCGTATAATACCCTATGATGGGATATCGATATTATCTAGGAGGGAGGGGAAACTAACCTTTTAAAGCGTGGGTATCTGTAAGGTAGCCGAAATGTGCCAGTTGGAGGGTGTGTGTAGTCTGAAGATCAGTGAAGGGGGATGTTTGGTAATTGCGATTAGGTATCCTCCCCAAACGTCTCCGAGCGTTGAGGTTAAGAAATACATAACTTGTGTCACATCTGGGATATTGGATCCCAAAACTGACCAGTACTGTTTGGTTCCCAGGATCACAAATAAGTTATGAAAAGTTATTTTGTTTGTTTTTAAGTTGTAACGAGCTGGTGAACAATATTCCCTTTTTGTTTTTACCACTATACCTTCAGGTGGCCTCAACGCCGCCCCCATCTGCCGGGGCCCGCGCTCGGGATGACTCCCACACACCCCAACTTATCTAGACAATGGTGGATCAACAAAACCCATCAAAACTAATATCTTGAAATTGAGAGGCTTCAAACTGCGCGACACACGCATTGCAAGTATTCAATTGTTACTAACCAGACTTTCATCGACCATAGGTGCCTGCAGGAAACCCATCTATTGCACTCCAAAACGAGTCTCCAGAAACCATGGGTGGACTGGTCAGCCCACAGGTCTGCTCGGCATACTCTAGAGGTGTATCCATCCTTTTCTGCAAAACCTTAAGATACAAAATTTTATTGTCAAATCTGACCCTTTGCAAGATTTATTTTTATTGCCACCGAACTAGATAACCACCCCATTAACTATCCTGGTCTTACAATCCCCCAGCTCTGGGCTACACATTATGAAAGCAATAGCACCCACTAATTGTCTGTTTCCCAGACTCTATTTATATGCATGGGGACTTCACACTGTATTTTGTCCAGCGATGGACCGCCTAACGCGAATCGCATTCAGTCCCTTTACAAGCAGTCACAGAGTTTAATTAGCTTACACTGCCAAGCACGGGAAATATGAGTTCTTTTGAGCACAAAAGACAAACCTTATTAAATGTTAGATTTCAATATTCCAAAAAGGTGACAGTGCACTTAATACAAAAATAAAAGAAAATGGTGTTATAATAAAATGGCATACATAAGTACAACGGTATATAAAATAAAAAGGATAAAAAATTTCACAAGACCCTACCTCCTAGAGGTCTGTCTGTATCGGGGCAAGAAGGAGGAAATATGATCCATACACATTAGCATGTACCTCAGTAGTGAACAAATATAAGGGTACATGTTTTTAAGCCCATGATGAGCATCCACCTACTTAGCTTGCGTGAGGTGGGAGCGTTTCAGATATGTCCTGATTTCTACGACTAGCAAAAGCATTCATTCCCCCTCCGTTAGGAATATTCCATATAAATTTAGATATGTACTTGTACTGGGATATAAAAAACAATATTCATCCTGTATTAATTATCACTTCTACAATACCAAACATGACTGTGTGAATAACATTATTCCCGATATTACAACTCGCCTTGGCAAGGGAAGAGGGATCATTTTTTAATGGGCCCTCCCATTCACAAAATAATATTGTTTTCCATCTCATAGATTCAATACAAAATAAATTTATTATACATGTAGGTACTATCCTTAAGGGACCTTTTAAGGCATCCACCAGACCCCTAGCTGTAGAGGAATCCAGATACACGGTTCAGCCCACATTTTCGGGAAAAGAAGAGATTTGTTCATTGCTTCACTAATCCTCATATAACATGGGGATGTTTCCAGGGTGGAATGGCATTTTTATTGGCCTTTGAAAGAACTAATACAATAGTTAACCAATTCTTGCAAGTCACTACACACTTTCCTGGACACCATACAAATGACACCTGCCACTCCCCCACTTATAACCCTTATCCAGAATTGACTACATCTCCTACCAAAGAAATAGTCCCCTTTAATATCAGGCCCCATTACCTCGTGGAGTTTCAGATCATTCACCAATACTGCCCACCTCAAACCTCCCAACAAACAAACTCCTTAAAGCATTGAATTTAATAGGTCTGGCTCGTCCCCCAATTTCCAAACCCCAGATTTACTTCCTGACCAACTGGAAAAGAATTTATTAACCATAACACACCAGCTGATAACTCCAAATTTTAATGGGAAAATCTAAGGATACCTTATGGGTACGCTTACACCCTCCAATATGTTTATATTAAGCGAAACAAACAGAAATAAAGATCAATATCTAAACAGCAAGCAGAGTGAAACTACATAAGTAACCTAGTCACAACTCCCAGGCACTTGGTTACGCAACAACGGCTTCTTTTAACTATTATAAATTGAGGAAAGCCACCGTAAGCAATTTTTTATCAGACAACACTCTTTGTAAACAGTGGTCAATCGCCAAAAACTAAAACCTTTCTTGGTCAGGATCATACTCAGTCTAACAGTAATAGTCTATCACCCTACAAAAAACACTCGTACACACACAACCCAGAGCCTCTCTCCTTCCACAACTACTACAGCATTGGTACATGCAAGAAACAACTTACTGCCACTTCGGTCCCACGCGCACTGCACTTCCGGTTGGCGCCGTCGTAGGACATCATGCCGTAACGACGCCGACACGACGGGCGGCCGAGAATTTAAAACCGATGTCCTCCTGGACCCGCGTGCCTGATGTAGCATTAGCTTACATCCCGTCCGTACTCCCTGCCTTGGTCCGGTCCTCTCATTTCTCTCCTTACTGTGTTCCAGTACCAAGTCTTACCTGTTGTGCCAGTACCAAAGACTTACCTGTTTGTTCCAGGACCAAAGACTTACTGTGTTCCAGCTAATACCAAAGACCTTACCTGTTGTTCCAGTACCAAAAGAATTACCTGTTGTTCAGTACCAAAGACTACCTGTGGTTCCAGTACCAATACTACCTGTGTTCCCGTACCAGCACTCTACCTGTTAGTTCCAGCTACCTGCATACCTACCGTTTCTTCCAGTTACCACATATTATCTGTTGTTCCGTCGCCAATTCTACTCCCACACATAAGCCAGCCTACAGTTCCCAGCAGCACCTAGTTTCCAGTATCCAGCCTACGTCCAGCAGCCTCTGTGTCCTGCATCTTGCGGACATCCGCCTCCTCCTAAAGTGTACTCGTAAGTACACGGCCTCGCGGCCGTATATTACAACGAATCTACAAGATTCTAGCGAAGGCCCTTGTGCAAAAGACTCAAAAAAGTTATCCCCCCCCCCCCCCCCCCCCAGATATATTACACCATGACCAGACAGGATTTATTGCACCTCTAAATCCACACCATAAATATTTGCCGTCATCCTATCAAACACAAACAAACCACGACAATACCTGTGGAGAATGATTACTATCGTTCTAGATGCCCGTTAGGCATTGGACTCCTAGAATGGGAAATCCGTAGCCTTTGAAATAGGACAAGGGCTTATTAAGTGGATACAAACTTTATATATAAACAACCCAGTAGCACAAGTACTAATTAATGGGGTCACTATTGGACATTCTTCCCGCTGCAGAGGGGTATGAGGCAGGGTGCCCATCTCCCGTTAGATTTTTTGCCATCGCAATAGAACCCTAGCTATTGCCTTTGACGATCCAATACTGAACTACAAGGCTCCGAGTAGGACAAGCATGAGGAACGCCTTGGTCTAGATGCAGATGATTAATCCTGGATCTGGGGAACCCCGCCAAATCCCTTACAACAACCTTCACACTATTAACGAATTTGGAAAGCCTTCAGGCCTCCAACATAACTGGGGATAAAATCGGCGCTTACCCATTGACCCCTTCCCCGCACACAAAACTTCCAAACTTTATCCACATCCCCATAACAACATTTCAAAATACCTTGGCATAGAAAATTACTAAATCACCCCTCAGCAATTTTACGCACAAAATATCTCCCACCTCTTTAATTGACTTCCCGCAAAAAAACACTAGCATGGAAGGAAGTCCACGCAGTTTATGGGAAGGTGCAAATGGTATTAAAAAATGTTTTTACTACCCAAATCCTCGACATGGTCAACATCGTCTAGTCTATATACCTACAACATTTTACGAAAATCTATAAACGATTATATCCTTTTATATGAACAACAAAAGCAAGAATAAAGACTTCCACATTGCCAAGCTCCAAAAATATGGGTGGGACTAGCCCTTTCCAATCTCCACTTGTATTCTGGGCATCACAACTAAACACCAGCAAGTGGTAACCCTCAATCCACACCAATCTTTTTTTTTTTTTTTTTCTTTGAATCAATGACCCACCTTTAACCTCACTGGTCCATATATGGTGGCCTATATAGCAGCTCCCAAATCTACATAAAAGGCCCTTGCGACAACTTACACCGCCTAAACAACTAAAAACATTAAATATTGCAAACGCCACAAAATGTCCCAAGTGTTCCCTTAGTGGGGGCTGACTTTCGACATCTTATATAGAGCCCCAAAACTCCGTTATGTGGCAGAAAAACCCAACCCCACACACCATTCAAACCCCAGCCGAACAAACCTGCATATTCGGCCTGGAGGAGGACGATAGGTGGTCTGAGATGCGGGGCGGAACGGGCTCTCCTGGCAGGCTACTCTGATGGATTGTCAACCAAAAACCCCTAAACTTGAACATGGATCAAGCTAATTAACACTGACCTACCATATCTTAAGCTAATGTAACAGACACAGAAATACTCCAAAACAAATTCCATAAAATCTGGAAACCATGGATTGAGTCTCCCGAAAAAACACTTAAATTATTCTGACCTGACCCCACCCACCAATTCACAACAAGACTGCTCCACCACAGGAAATCTAAATCCTGACGTTAACCAAGGGCCTGGGGCAGACGGGTTGGCGACCCTAGACTAACAACAACCCTGCACAGGTAACCATTTATTTGAATAACTCAGCAGCCAACAATAGTTTATTGGTTACGGAACCACCTGACTTTTCACAAATACCAGGGTCTGTAAAACATTGGGCCGCAGCAAGTCATCTGATTATTTAAATTGTTGTATACTTGTACTTGAATGAAATTGATGCTGGTGGGAACAATAATAAAAACGTGTTTGTGTTTAAAAAAAAAATGATGTACTCGGTGTGAGTCTTTGCGTCTGCTTCAGCAGACTTCAATTGATACTCCATAAACGAGTGTGACAGGCAGCTATCTTTGGGTACAAGTGGATTTGCGTCCGCAGTTTGCATGAACGTAATGTATGGCGCACGCCTGTTACTCTTGGAAGGCGCTTTTCGCAACTCATGAGGGGTTCGCACAGGGAGAAGACACTTACAGCCACAGGTATGTGACGTATGGGGCAATTCCCTAGTTCCATTATATATTGCAATAAGCAGGAGCTACTTAAAGGGCAATGTCCACATATAAACAAAAATGGTGACTTGTCAGTTACTGCTAGGCAACTCAAAACTGTATTTTACCAGTTTATATGCATGCTTTTTTTAACCAGTATTTTCCTTCCGCCTTCCTCCTCTACCCAAGAGCTTTTATTAATTTATACTATTGAGCCTGTGCAGAGGAGGCAAGTAGGTTGACTGAAACAGGTCAATCTGGTTTGTTGATTTCCAGCGGTTCATTAGTCTTGATTGACTGCATGGAGCGTGGAGCCAGCTAACTTTTGCCAGAAAGGGGACAAAATAATACTTAAATATCAATATTATCTGGTTTATATGAAGATATAAAAGTGCAAAATATATCCAATTTAGGGTTTGCGGGCAGGTAACTGAAAATTGACCGTTTTATTGTTTTTCAGGGTAAAACATACCCTTTTTAAGAGCAATTATACAAAAATACACCATCCCCTAAACGTTACCCAAGGTGAAGGCTCCACATGCTTGTTTTCACCCTGGTTTTTACCTGATGGATTTTGAAGTTTTTGAAAAGATAATCAAAAAGAAGAAGCCTATGTCATCGAACCAAAGCACACCAGGGGTCAAATATAGGACTCATTAAATATGAAAAGCAGGAGAGAACTAATACAAATTTTCTAATTTAACATTTTTTTTTAATTTTATAGGCCCTAGAACGAGTTTTGCACTATAAATCACACAACATAAACAATTGCTCAAACTGCACTTGTAACTATATTGGGGAGTTGTTCAGACGAACCAAACACAGCAATTGCCCTTCTAAAATGATTGCTAATAAAATTTAAACATGTGAGCCAGGACGGCCGGAAGAATGAACTGCCCCAATGTAATATACTGCCTGGCTGATTCACCTTTGCTCCGAAGTCAGCAAACAATCTAACAAAATCATACGTATTCCCCCTTGTTGCAGCTAAAAACAGTGCGGTTGCCCCATCCTAAAGAAAAACAAATCAAATAACATTTGTAAGCATTTTATTGTGTATAATATAAATTGCTGTGTGCAGATGTATATTAGTTGTGGGCATACAAAATGAAATTCTGTGCGATCAACTAAACTACTGTGTTGCATTAATAAGTGGCGCACAAAAAGACAGAGATTTAGAGGAAAACATTATCTGATTAATTTGCCTATTTCATTAAAAACCATTACTGTGGAATACTTTTAAAGCATCATCCAGGGTGGTTATAGAGGGGGGCTGTGGGAGGTGGTTATGGGGGGCTGACTAACACTAGATGGTAATTGTGAGGGTCACTACACGAGCTGTGAACTGGAGGGCTGACAACAATGGCCTTGGCAGGAAGACTGAAATAGCATTGGATGAGTCTACAATACCCAACATAGGGCAGAGACATACATTGTTCAGTAGTTTGCAATATTGGGGTGTACCAAGTAAATTCCAACCAACGATTACTGAGTGGAAAATCTATATATACCAGACATTGATATTACAGTACATGCACAAACTCTGTATGCAGCAACAGATCAAAACAAGGAAAGTGCAGCCTTGCTTCTAGAGAGCTGACAGTCAATACATAACAATACAGGGATCCCTCCCTCTCTTTGACCACAGAACAGGGATTTTTTTCCCAAATGCATTTAATGCTTCTGTCCTAACAATGGTATATCCTTGCATACAAAACAAAAAGGAAAAGTAATCTTGCAGTTTTGTATTTACAGCTACCATGGATGTAAGGAAACGAAGATAACTTTTAGGGAGTAACATTAAAAAGTATGCCTGGGGGAAAACGGCAAAACTCCCAGCTGTTTTGCTAAAAGCATTACTACTACCCCATCCGAACAGAAATTCTATGGGAATTTCAATAAGGCATGCAGGACACCATAGCGTAGAAGTGAAAGGGGGCTCTTTTAACGCTACACAGTGGGTGGCAATTTTAGTTGGGCGGGTGGACATGACGTTTAAAAAAAAAAAAACAGTGACTTGCCAGTAATCTAACTGCAACGCCCAACAGGTTATTTGAAGTGATTACATCATTTGAATAAGCATATCAATAGTAAAAAACATCCTGGCCCAAAATTATAGGAAAATAGAAAGTTAGGGGGTGGGAGGTTTTGAATCTGCGGTATCACAAATATAGTTCCTCATTCTAATCTGTGGTTGGCCATGCCTCAGTGCAGAGAGAAAGCAAAAGAAAAAAAAAAACAGAAGAGCATGAGTTACAATGACTGAAGAGGAGAGGAGTAGGAGGACCACAGGGAAGAGGGAACTGTCACATGTTTCAGAGCAGGAAGTGCAGGGGATCTGGTGTGCTGTTGCCATACACACATAAAAATGTCAATATCTGAAAAGTGTAAGGAAAAAATATCAGGAAAAAATTTACCGAAATTTTTGGACCACAGTTACCCTTTAACCAGTGCAAGATATGTAACGGAGGACTAAACAGATTTATGTATTTGTTGAGTACATAAAATCTGTTTCTAATTTCACAGGGAGGTGAGAAAACGCGTATTCCCATCTCCCTTGGAATAGAAAGAATGCCCTGAACAGTGCAAACACTTACATTACCGTTACTTCCAATCACAGGCCTGCAGCTGTCAGGCACACTCCCCAGACGATTGTCATCTTTGGTGCATGCGCCCACAATATAAAAGTAGGCCCACGGATCAAGACTGGGCATCTGCTCACACAGCTGAGGGGCCACGAGTAGATAGCGTAACACGGTAAGTGCCACATGTTCCCTGCTTAATTATTCACAGGGGGTGGGGATAAGCTTCTCCATCCTTTGGAATAATAGAAACAGATTTCATGTACAAGTACTTAATAATAGCCGGATTAGTGTTCCTTAACCAGCATTAGCTGGCATTAAAAACTGGCCGCAGTAGTAGTTTAGGCCTATATGCATAAAAAAAATTGCTAGCGGTGGCTGAGTGTTAACTTCTATTTAGCATTACCTGAGGAAAAGGGGCATGTTCCCTGAAGCCTTGTCACATTTTAGAGCGCTTGAGTGAATAAGTACTTGCATTCACTTCTATCTACCAGTGGGATACTGGAGAGTTCTGGAGATTCTGACGTCTTTCATCATTTGAACATCATGCACGGCTTTTTCTCTCATTTTCTGATGTTATGCATGTAGCTACACACCATTATATTCCCCTAATCCTACCTCTGGACTGATCTCAATGATGTCAGAGGAAAATTCATTTTTGATCGCTAAATAGGATTGTTGTGCCACTAATGTGGATGATTATTAACCAAATCCTGAATTTGCCAGCCTAAATGTAGGGCAGTTGTCACTGATGTATATGGACAATCATGTCAGTTATACTGTAGTAAAAAATAGATAATTGAAAGGATAAATGAAAGATAAAGCATTTTGAAAGATAGATATTGTATCAATTTCATTTAGTTACTGTATATTCCCTTCATTCTACGCTGGCACACACACCTTTACATACATATTTGTTCTGTTTAAAATACATACACACAGCTGTTCAGAATGTTGGCTCCATTTTCAGAAGTGTTTTACCACTGGTTGTAGACCATACGACTGCGCAAGCAGTGAAGTACCTCCATTCTATAAGTACAAACAATGCAAGTTTTTTTTTTTTCCCCAAAAAAAGGAGTTATACACAATAAGTCATTATCGCATGCGATTGTGTGCGCGATTATGTGCGTTTTGCGTTTGTGTGGTGTTTTGTGCATGCGATTTTGCATTTTCCGTTATAGAAAGGGATTTCCCCCCATTTTAGCGAAAATGACGGGAGCAAATTGCGAGCGCAAACCAAAAAATGCGTACTGTGGCCTAGCACTAAAGTTGGCAAAATGGATCTGGTCACACTGTCAGGAGATCAATAAAAAGTTTCAGAACGTTAAAAATGTGCTAATTTTCCCCAACCAACAGATTCAATCGCACAATAAAAACTCAATAATTTAAATGTCATGGAATCCTATGTGTTATCTTTATGTTGTTATGTAAAGGCCTATTGAATTCAAGGTGGCCATACACGGGAATCATTTCCCGGCAACATCAGAGATTCAACTGAGGGAGAAGAATCAGGAAATCTTAAATGGTAAAGCACTAGTTCTTTTAAAATCTCTTAGAAAAATGTTAGCATTCCACTATCTAAATGCAAAAACAGAGCGCAAAATACAGACCGGTTTCAGATTTTTGAGAAACATCAGGTAGTTGCAGGCTCTGGTTTTGCAGTGTGAAGAGCCTATGGAACAGACGTCAACCAATAAATTAAATAGGGCAGGGAGAGAATAAGGCTTTGAATTCTCTCCCTATCGTATTAAATTTGGTGACATCTGTCCATGGCGCGTCCACTGCAAAACCAGAGACCTGCACTACACTGAGGATGGCTCAATATAAAGCCGGAAACCGGTCTGTAGTGGTGCTCTGGTTTTGCATTAGCTTGTGGAATGTTTTTTGCCTGTAAAGTATTTGTAAAGATTATAGCATTCCTAAGCGCTTCCATGGAAACATGGTAAAGTCACAAGTCTTGTGCCTTATTGAATATTGCTAAATTAGGGAGTTTTATGACCTTTATTCGCTCCTATCCTATTTCATTTTATGGATTAAAGAGACAATTATACTCACCTTTTCCTCCGTCTCTTCTTAGGTGTACCTTTTTACCAGGGTTGAGGAACCCCTTGCGCGACGAGGCCAATAGGAAGGCAAGCTGTTGCAGAGCGTGCCTTCTATTGGCCTCGTCGCATGACGAGAGGAGGGGGCGGAGGCCTGCCAGAGACAGCAGTTTCAGTAACGCTGTGCTTTAACTTTTCGCGGAAGGTACAGGACCTAAGAAGAGGAGTGGAGGAAGGTGAGTATAATTGGCTGAAGACAGCAAGAGCAGTCAGTTATTAGGCAAGATACACTGCAGTAAACAGTAACCAGGGACTACAAGTTAAGCAAAGGAAAATAAGGCTACATTTTATAATATCGTTATTATTATTATAACCCCGTGTTACTCAATAGTATAGAATAGGATGTTGTTTCCACGGAAAGCTGAAATTCTAGGTTAAAATGGTAGTTTTTTCTATCAATAATACATCTGACTTACAACTGTAGTAAATTCAGTGGATGCTCCAAATTCAAACAAGACTCTTACAATGTCATTGTGACCTTTGCTGAGCTGCAACAAAAAGGCAGTTAAGATCCAGACTGAAGAAAAACAATATACAAATTAAGACCACCTCAGCCCTTGCAAATCCTTCCTTTGGGGAATTATACTTCTTTTATTTTTGAAAGGTTTTTTAACACAAAAAAACTCGTCTGCAAGGGTCTAACGAACATTAGACAGGATTCGGTGGTAGTAATCAGTAATAGGGGCATCTGTTGATCAATGTTGAAAGGTGGGGTTAGTTAAGAAATTCAGAGTTTACAAGGAGATCAGTAAGGTTCTATTGTGAAAAATGGTGCTAATTTTGCCAAACCAAACAGATGTTAGCTTTCAAATGTTAAATTAAGATCTGATTGGTTGGGCAAAATTAGCAACATTTTTTTTATAGAAAGAACCTTTCTTGAATCTCCCTGTTAGTGTCTATAGGTTATTGAGATGGAATCCGCCCGGCTGACAATATTTCTTAACCTCACGTTGGAGATTAAGATCAGCTCCCTGGAAGACCAGCTCCCTCAAAAATTCAAAATGCCAGTAGAAGAAGTAGAAGAAGAAGCCACCATCAGAGCTGTAGCACCAGTCTGAAAAAACAGAAAATCTCACATTTCAACAGAACAAAGTCCACAAGTCTGTTAATGTATATTGCATCAGTACAAGAGGCCCATCTGTATTTCTGGCACACACAATTTTTGTTGTATATTATTATGTAACATACAATAAATTTTTTGTGTGTGTTCTAGGTTTCTACTAATGAGGGCCAGTCAGTGGCCCGCCGGACTGCATGTGGCCCCGGCCTTACTTTGCCCAAGCTGAAATAGAACATCAGGTCCACAGATACAATGTTTTGAGACCGAGTGTGTCTTTTTTTCAAGTGAAGCTCTTGAACTAGAGAACCAGAGTCTCAAATGGAGTGATGCCTATTGATATATAATATAACAGTTTTATCTACTAACTATTGCTGTGCGACGCCATCTTTGATCATTTAGATTATCGGATTATGTAATTAAAAGTTCTTATGTTAAAAATAGTGCAATTTTGCCCCACCTTCAGATATTAGCTTTTAATGGTAAATAACCATTGATTGGTTGGGGACAAATTTTAATACCATTTTAAACAATAAAGAACTTTTAGTTCATTAGGCATGTATGAGTGTTACATATAAATTTATGTTAGACAGCATGGTGAAATACATGGATAGCATACAAATAGCAAAAAGAACCAAATTGCAGCACGTGTAAGTGTCTGCTATTGCCATGCAGTGCAAACGCTCCAGCATGTAATATAAGCAATAGATGTGCGTATCTATCTTACTCTACTGGCTCTTTGTTGGTCAGGTCGACCAATGACCATATTACATGCTTGCAGCAGTTGGGATGTAAGTTTTGTAAAACCAATGCATCCACCTCAACATCAGTTCGTAAAGTCACATTAAAGACATCTGTTAATGCAAACTGATAACCGTTTTATGCCTAGCAAAACTCCCGGAGCATTGCCCATAGTAGGATAAGGGTCCTACGATTCCATAATCACACTGTGTTATGCGATTAAGAACAGGCACAGATCTAAAATACAATGGAATGATAAGGCGACTAACTTCACAGTCAAATTATCCAAAGGTATATTATACCATAATAAATTTAGGAATAATGAACAAAACATGGCTACTAATTGATACATTTCCTTGACAGCTACTACTCAAAATATTGCAAACGGAAGGAAAGACACTGACATAAAGGTACAAATGAATCGACCCCTTCTGTGTACCCGCTCGATCGTTCAGCACTTAGAATGCGGGGCCGCATGGTCGCTTGTGGTTTTCAGACATTGATCTGGTCCGATTTGGCCCACTGTACGTCCTGTTGCCACCCCACTTATTTAGCCCCACCCCCGCTCCCCCGCCCTCTCGGTTGCCCCCCCAGTCGCTCGCCTCTACTTGTGGGTCTCCCCCAGAGAAACCCAACGGTTTTGCCGCTCCCCTGCCCGGGCACACACTCCCCCCACAGGATCCCGTCCTCGGATTCCCAATAGCTCTGTACATGTTTCCTCCCGTCCCCTCCCCCCCCCCTGCCCCCCCCCCCCCCCCCACCCACTTTCCGTTCCCACCTACCTTGCCCGAGCGATGGTCAGTAGCTATCCTCTCTCTCCGCTGTCTAGACTCGGCCCCGTCCTCCCCCCCTCCCATTATTTATTCCCGGGCATTGTCCCCCCGTTCCCCCAAGCCCCCCCCCCACCCGCTTCCTGTTCGCGGCGGCCCTCCGCTACGGCCTTCTCCTCCTGCTCCCTGCCTTCTTCCCACCCTGCCCACCCCATGGCGCCGATCGGGTTGGCCCTCTTCTTTCCCTTTCCGACCTCGGGGGCCTCTTTCTCCCTGGCTTGAGACTCCTTTTGTGACACCCCACTCCCAGTTCCCGACTTTCCGCTGGACCACCCCCCCCCCCCCTTTTTTTCCCCTCGGTGACCGTTTTTTGGAACCACACCACTCCTTTTTGCCACCATCACCCCAAAATGTTTTGTGTGCTAGAATTAGCCTTGGTGCGTGGCCTTTTGGCAAATCGGGAGAAAATGCCTGATTTGTTAAAAGGATGGTTATTAGATCCATTCCAATGCAGATTTTTCATGCTATTAAAATGTTATGGAGAAATAAAAAAAAAAAGAAAAACAATTGAAAAAAATGTGTTGGTGACACAATATAGTGATGCTTTTGAAATATTCCCTTAGAAAATGAAAATAGATACAGAATGTACAGAAAGGGTCTTAGGAAAAACGACATAATCGGCAAACAAAGAAAGCTCGCATAAAATGAAAGCAAAAAAACGTGAGATTGGATGGGTGGAGAGGAAGTTTCCATGGCAGAAAGAACAACCTTTGTGACTCACACCAAAAACATTTCCTGAGCCAGTATTTTCCTTCTCGTTTCCTTTCCAAAAAGGTGTTTCCCAAGACATTGCTATTATGCCCTCCAGCATTAAAGAAATCTCTAATCTAACAGTTGGGGAAAATCGATTTGAAGCCTAAAGACAACAGTATTTGTATGATAAAGACATCTATATGTAAACCCTGTAGATTGGCTCTCCTTCAGATATGAGGCTACATTTTAAAAAAGATGTTAGTCAAGTGAAAACTTGAAGAATCAATTAAAAATATGGAAAACAGGGGAAGGCTGATTTCGTATAAAATTGTATTGTGGCAATGTGGTTATCCCATTAATCACAATCAGAAGTCTATAGTTAAAATTCATGGGTCAGGTGGTTCCTCTAAGCCACGGAAATGCTGGAAGAAAATTGGTCGTCTGAAGGTACAGTCCTAGTGCATAGGCACCATTGCAAACATGAACCCCATTATCTGGGAGATTACCGGTGTATTCAGCTATTGGCTGCTACTATAATAGTGGATATAAAGGCTAAGTGCTTAGTACTAATTGCTATAACAATGAGTTAGCCACCGGTACTTGGATATATTTTATAATTTGATAGTTAATACATATTAACAGTCTTAATAGTGCTAAGATGGAAGCTGTTGCAGTTTCAAGAATCCAAACTTGCCATAAAAGGGCTAAATTAATGACACCACCTCAGCTGACATAGATGTTGCTATAGGAGGAGCCTAAAAGTCAATATTTTATTAATGGGCCAGAAAGTATTCACTATTGGGAGGAATATAAGAGGAGGGGGCAGTATAGGCAACAGTAGGAAGAAACAGAGATGGGAGCCATTGAAAAAAAAAACCAGTAACAAGAGAGGGACATGAGGAAAAAAAAAGAGGGGGCTCAGCCATTTAAGGGCATGTCCACCCCAAAACTAAATGTAACCCACTAATTTGCACCACTGTGAATGTTAACCAAAAGCTTACCCTTAACTCCTCTGCTCCAAATGGTGTCCGCAGTGCCTATTCCAAAAGACTCTGGCAGTACGGGAAGCCCTGTACCCCTTGCTCCCACTCTATATATCCCTCATCTCTGAACATTTTTAAAAATGAATTATTTTCTGTAGTATAGGAATCACCCTCCCAACCCTAATCGCAAAAAATGCACAGAAACTTACTTACCAGAACGCATTCCTTCGGAGTTTTCTCACCCAATCACAGACACGGCTGCTGGGTCGACCCCTAATGATACTCCGTTCCCGGAAGTATCATTAAGAGGCGTGGCCACAGGAACGAAGGCTGGTACGTAGTTCCTGCTATTTTTAAAAAAACAATTTAACCATGCGGTTAGGGTGGGAGGGGGATGCCTTTCCACTACAGCAAAAAACTTATTTTTTCAAGGTGAGACACATCCTTTAAAGGAAAAAAGAGCAGATTTTTTCATTTTCCCAATGACATAATCTGCCAATTCAGAAATTTTGTCTGTGATAAATAAATGCCCTGAATTACAGACATTCCTGTTTGCAGACCGATAGTAGAGACAGGTGATAGTGTTGCCCCTTGAACCCCCATGCTGTGTGATTCAGCTGCTCAGTAGGAAATCTGAGCTCTGTGAACCCATCCAACAGCCAATCAGTAGAAATAAATGTTAGGAAACATTCCAAGAATGTGGTGCATCCTGGGAAGAAGGACAGTTAGAACCTAAAATGTCAGCTACTAATGTCAACAGCAGGGAACAGCAAAGGGTATGAATCAACTGATTTTTCAAAAGGGTAGGCATTTAAGGGGGAGCATATGGAAGAATAACTAAGTGTATGCATTCACAAACTAACAATTTAACAATATTGTACCATTTCCATGAAACTGGTACCTTTAAGGGACAGTTTAGTAAAAGTGAGGCAAAGAGGAAAAAAGGGAAGAGGGGGATCCGCCATTAGAAGACTGGGTACTGGAAGTGAGATCAATGGCAAAAATCCTCTTAGCCAGAAGGTTTGGAACTGGGGGAAAAAAACAAAAGTAGAAGACAAAAGGAACAAACACATCATCCCGAGATACAACATTAAGGACTTAAAAGGACTAGGCCATTCTCTGAGCTCTTATGTAAACACTGTTCCTTTTAAAGGCCCCATGGTCAATAGAGAGCAGTGCCTTTTCCCAGGGGTGGAGATGTGGCATACAAACTCCATGCATATGTACCTTAGGGACGTCTTTCAGTAAAGCCTTGTTGTAAAAATACGCTACTATCTCTATTTGTAGATCAGTTTTATTCTTATTTAAAAGAACCAACATTATCAAAAAAAACCCCAACATCACCCCCCATTGCTGTTCCACATTCCAGGCAGCTGAAATTGTTTACTCACATTTACAACCGTGATGCCCTCCTAGATATCACACAAAGAGGCGTGTAATAGCACACACTCCTAGACTGCCCAGGCAATGATTAACATAACACTTGTCATTGGCTGGTGGGAAGTCTGTTACAAATCACTCCTCCTCCTCTCTGCCAGTTTCAAACAAATTGAAATGTTCTGTTTGCTAGGATGCACAGCCTCCATAATTAAGCTTGATCAAGGGTGGTGAGGAAGTGTTTCTGGCAGCTGCTTTGAGAGGACGTCAGGCAGAACAGAATCGTGACGCCCCTCACCGCATGACTAATTTGAAGCTAATTTGCAGGCAGATTGAGGCTCGAAATCAGAAAAATAAGTATTGGGAAGGCTTGCATACCTTTACTCTAAAGCAATTTAAAAATATGCATGAGGCATACAGTATCCTTTAAGGATCAATATTTAAAAGGGGACATACACCATTTAAATGACCAATTCTTACTTAAAGGGCAGGGTGCACCCTGTTGAAAGGGCATGTCCACCCCAACCAAAATTAATATTTTAGCCACTGCTGGCCCCAGTTAGACACTAATGGCATCAGTGTCCTCTGAGAGGTTTCATGGAATTCGCAGGGGAGGCCCCCCCTCAATTTGGATCCATCTTGCTTTTCGCTCCATGTCTAGAAAAACATTTGCTGTCGTTGGAGCCCACCCTAGTCCACCGCCAAGACTCTATATACTGGATAGATATACTCTATATACTGGATAGATATACTGGATATATTGTATAGATATACTCTATATACTGGATAGATATACTGGATATATTGTATAGATATACTGAATATACTGGATAGATATACTGGATATATTGTATAGATATACTGAATATACTGGATAGATATACTGGATATATTGTATAGATATACTCTATATACTGGATAGATATAAGCCTGTTTGGTTTTATTTAGTGTTCAAACATACATGTAGTTTGATGTGTAAATGTGGCTAGAATGACACTTCACTTTTCTAAATAGCAGTCATAGTTGTGATGTTAGTTGTAGAACAGAATATGTGTATAGTGTGAACATTGTAATTATAGTGCTGTTTTACAAATACATGTGTCACACCAGGCCCTGTCTTTAATGAATGTTGGCGTAGCTTTTCATGTAGCTGTCTAGGTCTTAAATTGTGCTAGGATATATGTATTGATGGAGTGAGTTGCATTTTTTTTTCTCCAAACCTTACAATTTCTTTACACAGATATAATATAAGACAAGATGACTGACCCAATGTTCCACATAAAAATGTAATCCACAACACAAAAGGCATCGTAGCAGATGTGTGAAAAGATCGAAAAAACCAATATCCAAAATAAACAATTGGGTTTGCAGAACACTGCAATGGCAATCTCAATGAAGTACTTGACCTACAATGGGACATCTTTAAAGCTATTACACATGCCAGCTGTATAAAATATGCAAGATCCGTCTGTATTTATTTATAAAACATCATACATGCAGTCCCCAGCCTTATCCCTATATCCAGCATAGATCTGTACAGAGTATATACACAACACAGGGAGAAGGCTGGGTACTGTGTGTTTCCTGAAACGCGGATAACTCTATAGGAGTGTACTGTGGAGTACGGTAATTCCCCTCTCTTCTACAGGACATACATTTTTATGGATATATCATTAATATACCGAGTTCTCAGTTTCTCACACATTTAGCTACAAATTGTGAAGATATCCCACAATTAAAGGCCATGTACAGCCATAATTCTAAATTGTACATACAGGTGCAGCACTTTGAAGGTCCACTCATGTGTCACGCTCTCTGGTGAAAACAGGTACACCAGTATCGCTAAAGGCCCAAGACCATTGTTGGTGACATTATCCGGCCTTATCACACTGTGTGTACCTAGTTTTAGGCAATAGACATGTATGTTTCTCACTTTTTTTAAAAACCTATTAGGAGTTTACATTTTGCCTCCTTTAAACTAAATATATGTGAATCAAACTCCATGCTTATGTCTGTTCCACCATACCAGTAGGTATGACCAAACAATGATGTCTGGTTGTATCACATAAGGCAAAGTAAAAAATATATGTATCTTTGTAGTGGCCTTATTGATGATGGAGATATCATTAATATACCGAGTTCACAAGGAATACCTAATAACCCCTTTAAGTTACCTACCTCTTACAAAGAGCCAGCTTACTTACAAGACGTGGTCCCTTGCCACTTGCTGTGATGACAGTCAAAGGCACAACAGTCACAGCATGACAATTAAGGTGGTACAGCATTAAAGATACTAAGCTGCATCTTTGAAACTGGTAAGTAATACGGTTACTGTGTTTACTGTTGACCTTCATGTTTTTTTTGGAAGTCTATTATGTGGATACATGGCAAATTTAGATGTAAGTGTAATAACAATTGGAATGAAATGGCTGTATGTGTCTATCAATGATTAGTTAACATTTGTTGGTGGTTTTTGTTTTTTAGATTGCATTCTCTGCAAATTAGAATATTTTGACAAGAAGACATTTGGAAAAGTAACACTGACATGTGGAGAAGGAAAAGTCACCAACTCCCAGGATTTGAGTCTCCATTTGGGAAAAACAAAAGACCAAACAATTAAGTCATTTAGCTTCCACCTGAATTGTAGCTATTAGATTGTGTATAGTAATTGGGGCATATGGACAAGTATGAGCCAAAATGTTTTAGACAGTGGTTCATACAATGCAGCCATTTTGGGCACTTTACCTGATATATGCAGCCATTTGTGCACTTTACCTCATGTATGCAGTCATTTGTGCACTTTACCGATATATGCAGCCATTTTGGCACTTTACCTCATGTATGCAGCCATTTTGGGCACTTACCTCATGTATGCAGCCATTTTGTGCACTTTACCTGATATAGCAGCCATTTTGGGCACTTTACCTCATGTATGCAGCCATTTTGGGCACTTTACCTGATTATATGCAGCCATTTTGGCAACTTTACCTCATGTATGCAGCCATTTTGGGCACTTACCTGATATATGCAGCCATTTTTGTGCACTTTACCTCATGTATGCAGTCTTTTGTGCACTTTACCTGATATATGCAGCCATTTTGTGCACTTTACCTCATGTATGCAGCTTTGGGCACTTTACACTGATTATGCAGCCATTTTGGGCAATTTAACCTCATGTATGCAGCATTTGGGGCACTTACCATTTATGCCATTTGTGCACTTTACCTGATATATGCAGCCATTTTGTGCACTTACTGTATAATGCAGCCATTTTGTGCACCTTTACCTCATGTATGCAGTCATTTTGTGCACTTTACCTGATATATGCAGCCATTTTGGGCACTACCTCATGTATGCAGCCATTTTGGGCACTTACCTGATATATGCACGCCATTTTTTCTAAGTTAACCCAATGAAAGTATTATGTTCAAACTACAAAAAAATGTTTGTAATGCTACTCCTCATTTTTAATAAATAGTTGTTTTAAAACAGGTATCATTGGTTATTAATACAGCGTGTTTCTTATTGAAGTATAATTTTTTACCTAACAAAGATTGTAAAGAATGTTGCGTTTGTGTAACTTTATACTTCACTTTTTGTTGTCAACTTGGAATGTAAAAATATATATTGCTCACACAGTATTTACATATAGACAAGGAATTTAGGAGTTTTGGATATTGCGCTCTTAGGTAAGCTGGTATACAAGGCAGTTTGTAAGAAAAACAACAATAGGCAGAAAAGGTCCCAAAACATATTTTAATATGTAGGCACAAAAACTAAACACACATTAAATCTGCTGACTTTGCCAGGGAGAGAACCAGCAGGGGTCAAGAAAATTGTGCCATTTGGTCTCTTAATAATTCAGATACTCCTCCTCGTGGCACTTAGATTGTGTAGGTGGAAATGATTCTGATTGGAGGGGTAAAATCAATCCTTCTTGTCCCGGACAAAATGTGCAGGATGCATGCTGCTTTCACCACCAGCACAGCATTCTTCTTATTCATGCAGATGGCAGTGTGCAAAATCCTCCATTTGTTGTTAGTTATGCAAATGTGCAATCCACCACTCTCCTGGCCCGCTTAGCCGATAATTAAAGACTCTCCTCACATCATTCAGAGACCTCATAGAAAAGGCCTCAGAAGATGTTCAGAGAGTCCAATGCCTCATCAGCCACAAGGCAAATGGGTATGAAGGGGAGTTTGTTCCAGGCCTGGTTTGGGATGGGGGAGGTTCAACCTACCCTGACGGAGCTTGGTACCAAATCCTGTGCTGGAGGATGGCAGAGTCACTACAACTTCCATATGCTCCAACGTCAATGTAAGTAAAGCGGTAATCGGCATCTACCACAGCCAGCAGAACAAGGGAAAAAACTTTTTGTAATTAAAGACCTACTCCCAGTACGTGGAGGCATGACAAGACGAATATGCTTTCCGTCTATCGCACCACACAGTTAGGAAAATGGTGCTTCTGCAGTATATGTTGACTGATATCTTCCCATTTTATCCTGGTTAGGGAAGGGGAAGGAACTCTGGCTGGAGTTTCTCCCAAATAATCTTGCAAGTCAGGTGAATAATCATCTGGATTGTAGACCTCCCCATGCGGAACTCCAGGTGAAGGGACCTCATGGAGTGGCAGTTGCAAGATGATCTATTGAAGAAAAAACATATATTTACATTACTAAAAAGGCCAATAATTATTTTAAAACATACACTCCACACTCCAGTGCAACCACACACTTACACACTCCAGTGCAAACAAAACCATTTCACAGTCCAGTTAAAACAACTCCACACTCCAGTGCAAACACACTACACATCTGAAAAACTATTTCAAAACATTTGACTTTAACCTGAGTGTAATCAAAGTCGTTCAGTAGGTGACACACTCCTCCTGAAGGTTGTATCTTCCTTTCAAGGTCATCACTCAAATTGTCAAGAAGAATGTCAAAACTGAAAAGGAACAGAAAAACTATTGTGAACATTTTGGTAAACTCACATGTATCCAAAAACCAGAAAGTGAGGAGTGTTGAAATTACATAACAAAAAATCTTAACTCTGGATGGACATTCGGTGTATGACATGAACTTGTCAGGATGCTGACGCAGGTCGGCATACAAGGTCCAAAACTGGCCCTCTGCCCCCTCTTGTAGTAAAGGATGGACCCAGAACCTCCTGTTCTTCTTGTACGCCGCTCTATGATTAATCCTATAAGCACCAAGCAATGATCTCCAAGGTAATAATCCACAACCATTTTTCAAAAATTCAATCCAACGCAATTTTACCTACTCCTCAAAAACTCAATAATCTCTCTCTCCAAACCATCCTAAAAACACCCACACCCAGGAAGGCACATCAGAGTTTTATATTCAAATCTGGCGCCAAAACGCAGACGCAAACGCAAAACGCATATAACGCGTCTAAAAACGCGCCCAAAACGCATGTAAAAAACGTGGCGCAACAAAAAACGCAGGTTTTTTCCGCACAAAACGCATTGAAAAAGCGGATCAACATGCGCGTTTTTAAAATGATCATAGTGTGGCCTCACCCTCACATTCATCCTAACCACCAGTAGTAGGATTGATTGTTGAGGGTATTCCCCCTATAAGTTGTTTGCACAGTGTTTGAATCACATGTGCTATGTTTAATAAACCACTTTGAAGAAATCCTGGAGTGCTCCTGAATTAGTCTATTTACTAATCTATAGAAGGCACCCAGGTCTACTGTTGAAAGTATCTGTGCCACTCATATTGGTTGGTATATATATATATATATATATATATATATATATATATATATATATTAAAAATTTGGGAGAGGGAAATGCCTGGCAGGGCAAGAGGAGAGGCCAGGAGCAGGGGTGCTTCTGCACGTGGAGGGAGGAGGAGAGGAGAGCCTACTGCAGGCTCTGGCCAGGAGCTACCTGGCCTTCGCAGGGCAGCGGGTAACCGTACCCGATATGTTTAGGGGTAGCCGTGCTAGGGCTATCCCTTCTGATCAAGGAAGGCAGGTAGTAGAGTGGATTACCCAGCCTTCCTCATCCACCTCCTCACAGCACAGAGCAGCCGAGCTGCTACTGTAGATACTGTGCCTGCTCCTTCCTCACCTGAGGCTCTACTGTGGGCATGGACCCTGAACCTCTCTATCAGGAGTTCATTGCCCACATGGCCCGTACCTTCGGGGATCGCGAGGAGGAGTCTAGGATCTGTTTTCGCACCACTATGTGTGGGCTAGTGTGCTTGAGGAGGAGCCGTGCACTGATGACAATCTTCTGTCGCCCAAGGCGGAGGAATGTGCTCAGTGCACGGGGGACAGGAGGCTGACAAGTGCAGCAGTCTGTGAGAGCCAGGGAACTAATGCAGGGGGTGAGGTTCCAGATGCTGCTGTTAGTGACACAGCCTCTAGTATTGAGGAGGTGGAAGTGGACGATGAGGTCACTGATCGTCCATGGGTCCTCTGTGAGAGAGGAGGAGGATAGTGTCTCTCTGAGGGATGTCCCTCAGAGCATGAGCACGATCTGAACCCAGAGCCAGGACTGGGGGCAGGGGCAGAGGCAGTGACCTAGTGGTGCACGTAGAGGTACGGCACCAATGAGATCTGGTGCTGGTGCCCCACAACAGCAGGTGACCTCTGAGCCGGCTGGGAGTGGTGTGGGAGTTCTTCTCACTGGCTCCAGGTGACAGCACGGTTGCAGTGTGCAAGTGTTGCCTGCATGTGTTAGCTGTGGGAAGACCACATCTCATTTGGGCACCTCCTCTATGAGGAGACATATGATACTGCACACATTTGCCCGGGCAAAGTGGGCATGTCACTGCCGGCTTAGCTAAACTCCTGGCGGTGCAGCTGCTACCTTTCAGCCTGGTGAACAATGCAGCATTCAGGGAGTTTGTGGCCATTGGCACACCACAGTGGCAGGTCCCTGGCCATAGGTAACGCCCAAGGCAGTACCAGCCCTATAGGGCAATATCTGCTTCACTGGACCACAGTGTGGGCTGACCCACCACCACCTCTCAATAGGCAAGGTTGTGTGTGACAATGCCACCAACATCATGTCTGCCCTTCGCATGGGCAGAGTCACACATGTTCCTTGCCTGGCACAACGTACACAACCTGGTCGTCCAGCGGTTCCTCACCAAGTACCCTGGCCTCCAGGGTTTCAGCAGCAGAATGGTCTGCCGCAGAACCACCAGAGAACACCTCGTGCGGCATACGGGCACTCGCTATCGAGCAGCAGCTACTGGAATAGGAGGACACCGACACCGTGATGTTCCGAGCCCGAACATCACGGTGCAGAGCAGCCGTCCGATGATGAGGAGGGGAATTTAGGTGACCTGGACCAAGGGGAAATGGGGCATTCCTCTAGGGGGACATCTCAACTCCCAAGTACCACATGTCATTCGTGTGTTGGGGAGAGGTTGAGCCCGACACTAGTGCCTCAGTGACATCGAGGACATGGGTCCTCTGCGGCAGGCAGTTTGCGGCACATGGGCTCGTTCATGCTGCAATGCCTGCACAAGGACCCCAGGATTAAGGCTATCAAAGAGAAGGAGCAGTATGGCTGGCCACCCTAATGATCCCCGCTATAAGGGTAAAGTGTCGGAGTTTATCCCCGCATCTCAGAGGGAAGGTAGAATGCAGCACTAGAGGCAACAGTGCTACGTTGCCTCTGTTCTGCCTTCCTAGGTGCTGGCAGGCCTACAACACCTGATGTTGGGGATCAACAGGGTCACGTCCCCCAGTGCCTGACAGGAGGAGCAGCAGTACGGAGGCGGCCAACTTCAGTGCTGTTCCAGCCACAGTTGCCAGGCCCATCTACTGGCAACTCCACCAGGCAACACCTCAGTCGCGGGTCACCGACTACATCGGATCCAGGGCCGTGTGTGAGCCACATCAGAGACTGAGGATCCACTGGACTACTGGTGGTGCGAGGCTTGATATCTGGCACGAGTTGGCACAGTATGCCATCGAGGTCCTTTCATGCCCGTCATCAAGTGTCTTTTTCGGAGAGGACCTTACAGTGCGGCAGGGGTGGTGTTGTAACGGAGAGGAGGACCCGTCTCTCCACTGAGAATGTGGACCGCCTTACATTCATCAAATGAGGCGTGGATCACATCTCAGTACAGCACCCCTATTGCTGATGCCCGTGACTGAAGGCCTCCTGCCCCTGGCCACCGTACTGCTAATTCCACCTCATTTTCCACCTAGAGGCTTAGCTGATGCCAGCTTAGCTGGCAAATGGCTATTTTTTCTTATTGGCAGGGCCATATATGGTCCTACCTTGCTCTACTGCATTCAAGTTGTGAAATAACAAATGCTCTGCCACAACAGCTACTCTGTGGCTAATTTTTCTAAGATTGGGTCGATCAATTGGCCTGAGAGCAATACTCCATATTTGTTCTTTCTTCTCTCTCCATGAGACACCTTATGATGTCACCTACTCTGACCATCTCATACAGCTGCAACAGCTACTCGTGTCTAATGTTTTCAGCTCTGGGCCATTCCTGCCTGGCCCGAGATGAGTACTCCATATTTGTGCTAATGTTTTCAGCTCTGGGTCAATCCTGCCGGCCCGAGAGAAGTAGTCCATATTTTTCTTCTTCTCTCTCTCCACGAGGCACCTTTGTGGTGTCACCTACTCTGACCATCTCATACAGCCGCAACAGCTACTCTGTGGCTTATGTTTCAGCTCTAGGTCAATCCTGCCTGGCTCGAGATCAGTACTTATATTTATTCTTCCTTCTCTCTCCACGAGGCACCTTTGTGGTGTCACCTACTCTGACCATCTCATACAGCCGCAAAAGCTACTCTGTGGCTAATGTTTTCAGTCTGGGTCAATCCTGCTGGCCGAGGCAGTAGTCCATTTTTGTTCTTCCTTTCTCTCCACGAGACGTGTGGGTCACCTACCCTGACCATCTCATACAAGCCGCAACAGCTACTCTGTGGCTAATGTTTTCAGCTCTGGCTCAATCCTGCCTGGCCCGAGAGCAGTACTCCATATTTGTTCTCCTTCTCTCTTCCAGGAGGCACCTTTGTGATGTCACCTACCCTGACCATCTCATACAGCCGCAACAGCTACTCTGTGGCTAATGTTTTCAGCTCTGGGTCAATCCTGCCTGGCCCGAGAGCAGTAATCCATATTTGTTCTTCTTCTCTCTCAAGAGGCACCTTTGTGGTGTCACCTACTCTGACCATCTCATACAGTTGCAACAGCTACTCTGTGGCTAAGTTTTCAGCTCTGGGTCAATCCTGCCTGGCCCGAGAGCAGTACTCCATATTTGTTCTTCTCTTCTCCAGGAGCACCTTTGTGGTGTCACTACTCTGACCATCTCATACAGCTGCAACAGCTACTCCGTGGCTAATGTTTTCAGCTCTGGGTCAATCCTGCCTGGCCCGAGAGCAAGTACTGCATATTACAAGTGTGGGCCTGCTGTAACTCAACTCCATATTACAAAGTGTGGGCCTGCTGTAACTCAACTCCATATTACAAAGTGTGGGCCTGCTGTAACTCAACTCCATATTACAAAGTGTGGGCCTGCTGTAACTCAACTCCATATTACAAAGTGTGGGCCTGCTGTAACTCAACTCCATATTACAAAGTTGGGCTGCTGTAACTCAATGGTGCTGTTCCTACGAAGACTTACCCTTTCACTCGCATTCCCTTGCACGAAGCATACTCTGAGGCAGAGAAGCCAATGGGGTGAGGGGTATGTCCATTGTGGCCAAGCTTGCCTGGCTCTTCAACAATGGTGGCAACTGCAGTGGGCCTGCTGTAACTCAATTGTGCTGTTCCTATGAAGCCTTACCTTTTACCCGCTTTCCCTTGCACGAAGAATACTCTGAGGGAGAGAAGCCAATAAGGTGAGGGGTATGTCCAGGGGCCAAGCCTGCCTGGCTCTTCAACAATGGTGGCAAACTGCAGTGGGCCTGCTGTAACTCAATTGTGCTGTTCCTACGAAGCCTTACCCTTTCACCACTTTCCCTTGCACGAAGCATACTCTGAGGGAGAGAAGCCAATGGGGTGAGGGGTATGTCCAGTGGGGCCAAGCCTGCCTGGCCTTCAACAATGGTGACCAACTGCAGTGGGTCGCTGTAACTCAATTGGTTGTTCCTACGAAGCCTTACCCTTTCACCCGCTTTCCCTTGCACGAAGCATACTCTGAGGGAGAGAAGCCAATGGGGTGAGGGGTATGTCCAGTGGGGCCAAGCCTGCCTGGCTCTTCAACAATGGTGGCAAACTGCAGTGGGCCTGCTGTAACTCAATGGTGCTGTTCCTACGAAGCCTTACCCTTTCGCTTGCTTTTCCTTGCACGAAGCGTACTCTGAGGGAGAGAAGCCAATGGGGTGAGGGGTATGTCCAGTGGGGCCAAGCCTGCCTGGCTCTTCAACAATGGTGGCAAACTGCAATGGACATTATGTAACCCAGTACCCCCATCGCCTTCTTTCCCTTGTTGTGTGCAAACTACTATATAGGGGAATGTGACCAATGTGGTGTGTGTAATGGCATTAATGGTAAGGTATATACAATTATAATTACCAGACATATAGCTAGCTAAAAAGATATGTGTATTGTAATTTTTTAAATAAAAATTTATTATGAATCTATCTAAGTTTTATGATTTATAAATTATTATTATTTTTTTTAACTATTTACAAAAATAAAAACAAAAATTTTTTTTTAAATTTTTCTTAAACCGGGACACCCTCCTATCCAGTCTGGTCAGGCGCCGGCCTATGTGGCGCATCTCCCGCCGTATGCTCTCGAATTCTGTGGAGGAAGATATTGAGAGAATTGTGTTGAAGATGTTCGAGCACATTTCCTAAAGCACCATGCGGGTGATGCAATTTTGCACCCAATAGCTACTTACAGATACATGGTACTGCAATGCAATAATGTTGCGGTATGTCATAAAAAGGAAAGCTCAGTATAAAATATCATTATTTCTAACATTCTTAGTTTATATTATGCATACCTAGTTATGGTAACAGTGATTTCTACTGATTGGCTGTTGGATGGGTCACACATGCTCAGTTCTCTACTGAGCAACTGAATCAACCCAGGGACTGGGTCAAGGGCAAGACCATAATGATCTCTATTAGGGCTCCTGCAAACAGGAAGTTAGTATTTCTTTATACACAGACACAATGCTGATTTGACAGGTTAAGGTCATTATGATGGAAAAATACTGCTCTTTTTTCTTAAAGGGTATGTCCACCTGAAAAATTAACATTGCCTAAAGTAAAAGAGCCCATTTAAATATGCATGATACCTTTTATGGAGTTTGTCTGTGTGCCCTTGTTTGTCCGATGTATGTGCTGTAAGATTCGCTTGGCACATTGAATATTCATGTTGCTGCCTTCCCAATAGCAGGCAGTCCGACGTGTGCGCCATCCCGCACATGCGCAGATCCACCCATGCTGCGTCGGACTCGTCGACCCTGCCCGGCTGAGGGATTAAAACAGAACATACCGTTCCGGAATGGATTTGTAGGTCTCGGGTCTACACACACACACACACACACACACACACACACACACACACACACACACCAGACTTTATGTATGAACTCTTACGTCTGGATTGGATATTTAGATATTGGGTCTATCTACACACACTCTCCCTGCTTCCCCCAGCCACAGAAATGGCACACTTTATGTATGAACTCTCTCCTTTGTCTCTGCCAGCATTGTCTGTTTTACTACAGTTCTGACAATGCAGGAGAGGATCTGTTTACATAAAAGCACAGGGTCAAGTGGGCGGGACCAAAACGCATGGTAATAGCCTCATTTAGTAATCAGCTCACTTCCTTATCCAGCACAGCTAAGGCCACACCCCCAAAAACGAATAGAACTTCTAGAGACTGCTGCAAAGGTAGGGAATGGAATTTTTTCAAAAGAAAGGCAGGAAAAGGCTTCTGGGGATGGGTACTACCTTATAATGAAAAAAATTTTTTTTTTGATTTTGGTGAATAGACATACCCTTTAAAAGTCTATATATTATCACTGAACTTCCACTTAAAGCGATATTATTGCATCATGGGGGATCACAGATAAACAGCAGGAGGTAATGCTGGCATAAAACATTACGTTTATTGCTAAATTGTATCAGAACATTCTTGGTTTTGTATCACTAGGACTGTGCTACATACAAAAATTTTTGGAAGTGGTGCAGCCCCCATAAAAGCAATGTCAAACCCACAGTACCCAATGTTGCATCATGTAGTGTGGATTTTACACTGGGAAAATACAGATATTAATAGTATTATATATAACATTTCATTAACGTTGCATATGATTTACTTACGGTTTTCAATCATGGCTGCCAGAGGGACTGGAGAGGCTGGAGGGGCTGGAGAGGGTGGAGGGCCTGGAGGGGCTCGAGAGGGTGGAGGGCCTGGAGAGGGTGGAGGGCCTGGAGAGGGTGGAAGGCCTGGAGAGGCTGGTCCTGCTTCTAGAAAAAAAAAATATTTTATTTCAACAATCACTGTCCAATCCATTAGTAATATTACATGTATAAGAACATTTCCTAAAAGGCTACGTAGTGAACGTTTCTTGGATAATTTTTGAACCACAAAAATGCAATGAAAAACTGGTTAAATGAAAGATTTTAAAAAACATTAACTTCACTAGGATGCACTTACGTTGTTGGCTGCAGAAAGGAACCTCATCCTCCCACGCTGGCGTCTCATGCAGGGGTAGGGGGGTGGGGGTGGAAGAGTCATCATCTGAAGGTTAAAGTAAAAAAAGACAATGATATATCTGAAGGTATTTCTTCAGACCAAAAAAATGAAAGGGAAGGTTGGGAGGGTTGGGTGTAGGAGTATATCAGTAGTTGTGTTGTGTTTACCTGTATCTGTTTAGGTTTAGTGGGTATCATTTACCATTTATAAAAATAACCTTTTCAGATCATTAATCAACATTTCATTTTGACTTTAGTTGCCCCAGTAGGTGGGAATAGCTGTGTGGGTTTCATGGGTATGTGTTTGTTGGACAATGTTGGAAAGGATACTTATGATAATCGCACAGTTGTACTGCACGTTTGGACCGAATTTCGTGACTTAAGCTCAAAAACTGAGGGACAAGATACAGCCCAAACAATGGGTCGGGGACAATAAATGGGAATGAGAAATGAGAAGAACTGTGATCTGTCTCTCAAGCCAAATTAATAGATTTGTTGCATTTTTTTAACAAACATTTTTATCAGTAAAATAATAAAATTCACTTAATTATGACTGATAATTTCACTAATTATTTGCTGACAATCAAGGTCAATAAAAAGATAAAAAATTGCATAGGATGCACTTACGTGTCTGGCTGATGCCAGGTGCCTCTACTTGGGGCAATGGACTGCCCGGAGGGGTAGTTGGTGGTAGTGCTAAAAAAAAAGGAAATTTATTTTAACTGTCATTAAATGTTCGAATATATTTACTAAAACAATTCTCGGAGAAGTTGTCAAAAAATATGTAAACATTTGGATAAAGGGCTTGGCCACATCAACGTGTTAAAAAGCACACAATAGTGTGGCACAATTAATGTGATCCTCAACCGTACTGCACTCGCACGGCATTACACACCGGAAACACACGCTTGTATGCTTGTTTCTGGAGCGCTCATGTGCACTGTAATGTGGCCTTGGTCAAATGAAAAATTTTGGAAAAAAAAATTTTTTTTCAATAGGCTGCACTTACATTTTTCCTCTGGCGGGGACGGTGGTGGTGGTGGTGTGTCAGAGGATGAATCAGCTGCAAATTAAAAAAATACATAATGAATGATATATCTAAAGGGTATATTTAATTATATACTTTGAATTCTGCTTGAAAATACAGATTAAATAAGGCAATATGTTATAGTTGCTTTAAAAGTCAATCATATTTCTATGGAAATGATTTCATAACTTATTCTGGCTAAGTATTTATATGTGTGTACTAAGTACTTATATTGTGTGTATTGTAGCCATGGAAAGGGAAAAGTTGGTTGGGTGTAGGGGAGCATCAGGAGCTGTGTGTACTTGTATCTGTATAGATTTTGTGGGTAACACAACATTTTTAATTTTTGGGTGTAAAAATAAATATTTGAAGATGACATTTTTGAAAGACAAAATTAATTTTTAATAAATGATCAAAATGTCATTTTTGACTTTTCTTTCCCTTTAAATAGGGCTGCCATGTAACTAAAAGGGTGGGTCGGTAAAGTGTGTTTAACTGTGTCTATGTGTGGGTATCAGTGTGCAATTATAAGGTAAAAAGAATTTAATTTTTAATAATAGATTTCATTTTTAACGTTTTACTTAGCCTTTAAATAAGGCTGCCATGGAAATGGAAGGGTGGGCCACCAAGTGTGTTTACCTGTGTCTATGTGTGGGTATCATTTTGAATTTATAGGTGTTATGTTAAATAAAGTCACTTTTCAGTAATTTAATTTTTGACTTTACTTACCCTTTAAATAGGGCTGATATTGAATAATATAAGAATAATAATAATGTAATAATAACCAGTGAATGAGAAATACATAGAACTTGGACCTCTCTCTCTCTCAAGCCAAATTTATGGATTAATATAAATAAAAATATATATAAATATGTTTTTGTCAAAAGTGAATTAAAATATTTTACTACTTATTACAATACAGTAATATAATAAAAAGTATACTTGCCTTCTATAAGTTGCCGTACGGTTTCAACATAATGAGGCCTTTGCCTCTTAAGATCAGACCACTGTCTCTGGAGGGTAGAGACAGTGGTCTGGAGCTGGAAACGGCGTGCCAGCCGGCGCTGCAGGCCCTCCATTATCGTGCGCTTCCTGCGCCGCACATGCCTGGTACCCAAAGGCATGCTGTCATACCCCCTTGCCAGGAGGTACTGGGTTATATACAGCTGCCTGGCAAAACTGGACATTTTGCTGTAACACAGGAAGGATCTAGTAAAAAGCAACGGATCATCGAAGTTCCGGTTCGGGTCCGTATTTCCAAAGAATCCTCGTATTTACGGAAATCCTCGTATTTACGAACAATTCGAAATTACAAATTTTTCCGAAAATTTGAGGATCCTCGAGCAGACCGAATTTTGCGAAGTTCGGACATCTCTACAGACTCTCTTGTTAATTTTTATGTCTCTGTCCTGACTAATGTTAAAGATTCTCTTGCCTCAACTTCAGTCCTGCAACTGCCATTTCTTAAATCCTTGTCTGTGGCTCAATCCATAACTGCTTTATATGCAAGTCAACTTTCAAGTTTATGTTACAATCCCTCCACAATGGGCTCTCAGTTGCAAAATGTTGTGTATTTGATGGTTGGTTTGAAATAAACACTATTTTACTTTGTAGTGCGGTCTTCATATTCTGTTTTTTTGTTAACTTTACTTTCCTTGGAAGTGGGAAGCATCCCTTGAAGTCAGCACCCAAGCTGGTTTGTGTGCAATAAAGTAGGACTATTTGTGTTTTCTAGTTATCCCCCGTTTAGCCAGGACTTGGCCACACCTGCTTCTCTCTAGGACCAGGACCTGGTGTCAACCTTGCAGCGGTTTGCACTTTTACAAAAATTTGAGGGGCTTACAACCTCAGAGGAATTTGAGAGGGAGATGAATGAAAGACAGCGTTTCATTTTTTTTTTCAGCATGCTATTCGCCTGGCAATGCACTTTCTACACTTTGTCAATGACTTATTAGACCAGTTTCTTGTTGTTTATCTTGAGGACATTCTGCTAGTCTCTTATAGAGCACGGAACACAGGTAATGCAACCCGAGATGGCGATCCCGTAAGTTATATGCCAAGATGTAAAAATGTATCCACATTGTTGGAATGGCTATCACCTTCAACTTGTAAAGGGGTACAATGTTTATTCAGAATGTTTCCTTGTCTTGCAGAGAAACCCCGGATACTATTCTGCAAGCCCAGCACTTTTTGTTAATTCACTTAATCCTGACTGAAAGGTAAAAGAGGCTACGAGGGCTCGGCTGGGACAAATGTCCGTCAGTCGCTGCAAATTCAGCGAACAATCGATGCGCATTCCCATAGGGAACCGCACGATCGATTGGAATTTACCAAGACATCCGATTGAACGATCGAGGTCGGTCGCGGCTGGCCGCTACACACCAGCAGATATTTTCGGCCAACCGACCGAAAGTGCCGTGACTCGGTCGTTAGGCCGAAAATATCTGCTGGGGTGTACCCAGACTAACACTATTCTTAGAGATATTTTTCTAATCTTCCAAGACAAAAATTTTATTCCTGAGGAAGTAAGAACTCCTTTATTACAGCATTGCCCTGACCAACCTCTCTCTGATCAATTTGGAATCTATAGAACTCTTGATTTGTTACAAGGAGCTTTTTATTGGCCTGGTTTACATTTTTAAAAATACTTTTAAATTTGTGCTTCTGTCTGGTTACATTTTTCCTAAAATAAGGCATCCAGAAAGAAACCCTGGGGATGTCTTTATTCACTTTCTGGAGAAACACCTTCTTATAACAGAGGGCATCTTGCAGTCTCATGTTTTATGAGTAGCATTGCCCACAAATTCTAAGAATCAAGAAGTCATTTCTTACTCGCAGGTTCCCCAGAGTAAAGGGCGGAGATATGCAAAATACTCCTTTATTGAACCAACCTCTGGGGGTGGACCCAATGTATTTGATTGACAGCAACAATGTGTGTCTGTAGATGTCTGCAACACTAAATAAAGTTGTTTAATTCAAATCAAACAGGGATTTAAGCCGGGGGGACTGGACATACGTCACTACCCGACGAAGCTTATGTAGAGCGAAACGCGTAGTAGTTATGTCATCCCCAGAAGTAGAAGCGCTAAACCACGTGGTTTCTGAGACCCGCGAGATACAGGGTACAGGACAGGGAAGCAGTGAGTTACCTACCAAGCTTGGATCCCAAGTGCTGCGGCCACAGGCAGGATCACAACCTAGTCTGGGGGATCACGGGAGGTACAGTCTGGATGCCCTGACGCGGATAGCACCTATTGGTGACGTATTATAGGATCTGTCATATAGTCTACAGCTCATATAAATAGAATTCTAGCCTTTGGATGCGGCTATCACTTTTCCCATGCTGTTACTTCTCACTTTGTATATACAGAAGAAACCACAGAATCCCCTTTAAAGAAGCAATCTGCACACTCTATATAGTAAAAATAAAAATCCTTTATTTAACACTCAGGGACATATCTACCCAAATACCTCCTAACTTATTAAAAACAATTAAAAATCTAATATATACATAGCGTGTTACCTGTCACATCTATACAAAAGGTGCAAAAATGTATCGAAGTTATATCTATTTATATATACAGTAAAGTGGTGCCTCCGTCCTGTGTATTGAACAAGCAGTCTCTATATAACAATTAACAGGGTATGTCCAGTGGGGCCAAGCCTGCCTGGCTCTTCAACAATGGTGGCAAACTGCAATGGACATTATGTAACCCAGTACCCCCATCGCCTTCTTTCCCTTGTTGTGTGCAAACTACTATATAGGGGAATGTGACCAATGTGGTGTGTGTAATGGCATTAATGGTAAGGTATATACAATTATAATTACCAGACATATAGCTAGCTAAAAAGATATGTGTATTGTAATTTTTTAAATAAAAATTTATTATGAATCTATCTAAGTTTTATGATTTATAAATTATTATTATTTTTTTTAACTATTTACAAAAATAAAAACAAAAATTTTTTTTTAAATTTTTCTTAAACCGGGACACCCTCCTATCCAGTCTGGTCAGGCGCCGGCCTATGTGGCGCATCTCCCGCCGTATGCTCTCGAATTCTGTGGAGGAAGATATTGAGAGAATTGTGTTGAAGATGTTCGAGCACATTTCCTAAAGCACCATGCGGGTGATGCAATTTTGCACCCAATAGCTACTTACAGATACATGGTACTGCAATGCAATAATGTTGCGGTATGTCATAAAAAGGAAAGCTCAGTATAAAATATCATTATTTCTAACATTCTTAGTTTATATTATGCATACCTAGTTATGGTAACAGTGATTTCTACTGATTGGCTGTTGGATGGGTCACACATGCTCAGTTCTCTACTGAGCAACTGAATCAACCCAGGGACTGGGTCAAGGGCAAGACCATAATGATCTCTATTAGGGCTCCTGCAAACAGGAAGTTAGTATTTCTTTATACACAGACACAATGCTGATTTGACAGGTTAAGGTCATTATGATGGAAAAATACTGCTCTTTTTTCTTAAAGGGTATGTCCACCTGAAAAATTAACATTGCCTAAAGTAAAAGAGCCCATTTAAATATGCATGATACCTTTTATGGAGTTTGTCTGTGTGCCCTTGTTTGTCCGATGTATGTGCTGTAAGATTCGCTTGGCACATTGAATATTCATGTTGCTGCCTTCCCAATAGCAGGCAGTCCGACGTGTGCGCCATCCCGCACATGCGCAGATCCACCCATGCTGCGTCGGACTCGTCGACCCTGCCCGGCTGAGGGATTAAAACAGAACATACCGTTCCGGAATGGATTTGTAGGTCTCGGGTCTACACACACACACACACACACACACACACACACACACACACACACACACCAGACTTTATGTATGAACTCTTACGTCTGGATTGGATATTTAGATATTGGGTCTATCTACACACACTCTCCCTGCTTCCCCCAGCCACAGAAATGGCACACTTTATGTATGAACTCTCTCCTTTGTCTCTGCCAGCATTGTCTGTTTTACTACAGTTCTGACAATGCAGGAGAGGATCTGTTTACATAAAAGCACAGGGTCAAGTGGGCGGGACCAAAACGCATGGTAATAGCCTCATTTAGTAATCAGCTCACTTCCTTATCCAGCACAGCTAAGGCCACACCCCCAAAAACGAATAGAACTTCTAGAGACTGCTGCAAAGGTAGGGAATGGAATTTTTTCAAAAGAAAGGCAGGAAAAGGCTTCTGGGGATGGGTACTACCTTATAATGAAAAAAATTTTTTTTTTGATTTTGGTGAATAGACATACCCTTTAAAAGTCTATATATTATCACTGAACTTCCACTTAAAGCGATATTATTGCATCATGGGGGATCACAGATAAACAGCAGGAGGTAATGCTGGCATAAAACATTACGTTTATTGCTAAATTGTATCAGAACATTCTTGGTTTTGTATCACTAGGACTGTGCTACATACAAAAATTTTTGGAAGTGGTGCAGCCCCCATAAAAGCAATGTCAAACCCACAGTACCCAATGTTGCATCATGTAGTGTGGATTTTACACTGGGAAAATACAGATATTAATAGTATTATATATAACATTTCATTAACGTTGCATATGATTTACTTACGGTTTTCAATCATGGCTGCCAGAGGGACTGGAGAGGCTGGAGGGGCTGGAGAGGGTGGAGGGCCTGGAGGGGCTCGAGAGGGTGGAGGGCCTGGAGAGGGTGGAGGGCCTGGAGAGGGTGGAAGGCCTGGAGAGGCTGGTCCTGCTTCTAGAAAAAAAAAATATTTTATTTCAACAATCACTGTCCAATCCATTAGTAATATTACATGTATAAGAACATTTCCTAAAAGGCTACGTAGTGAACGTTTCTTGGATAATTTTTGAACCACAAAAATGCAATGAAAAACTGGTTAAATGAAAGATTTTAAAAAACATTAACTTCACTAGGATGCACTTACGTTGTTGGCTGCAGAAAGGAACCTCATCCTCCCACGCTGGCGTCTCATGCAGGGGTAGGGGGGTGGGGGTGGAAGAGTCATCATCTGAAGGTTAAAGTAAAAAAAGACAATGATATATCTGAAGGTATTTCTTCAGACCAAAAAAATGAAAGGGAAGGTTGGGAGGGTTGGGTGTAGGAGTATATCAGTAGTTGTGTTGTGTTTACCTGTATCTGTTTAGGTTTAGTGGGTATCATTTACCATTTATAAAAATAACCTTTTCAGATCATTAATCAACATTTCATTTTGACTTTAGTTGCCCCAGTAGGTGGGAATAGCTGTGTGGGTTTCATGGGTATGTGTTTGTTGGACAATGTTGGAAAGGATACTTATGATAATCGCACAGTTGTACTGCACGTTTGGACCGAATTTCGTGACTTAAGCTCAAAAACTGAGGGACAAGATACAGCCCAAACAATGGGTCGGGGACAATAAATGGGAATGAGAAATGAGAAGAACTGTGATCTGTCTCTCAAGCCAAATTAATAGATTTGTTGCATTTTTTTAACAAACATTTTTATCAGTAAAATAATAAAATTCACTTAATTATGACTGATAATTTCACTAATTATTTGCTGACAATCAAGGTCAATAAAAAGATAAAAAATTGCATAGGATGCACTTACGTGTCTGGCTGATGCCAGGTGCCTCTACTTGGGGCAATGGACTGCCCGGAGGGGTAGTTGGTGGTAGTGCTAAAAAAAAAGGAAATTTATTTTAACTGTCATTAAATGTTCGAATATATTTACTAAAACAATTCTCGGAGAAGTTGTCAAAAAATATGTAAACATTTGGATAAAGGGCTTGGCCACATCAACGTGTTAAAAAGCACACAATAGTGTGGCACAATTAATGTGATCCTCAACCGTACTGCACTCGCACGGCATTACACACCGGAAACACACGCTTGTATGCTTGTTTCTGGAGCGCTCATGTGCACTGTAATGTGGCCTTGGTCAAATGAAAAATTTTGGAAAAAAAAATTTTTTTTCAATAGGCTGCACTTACATTTTTCCTCTGGCGGGGACGGTGGTGGTGGTGGTGTGTCAGAGGATGAATCAGCTGCAAATTAAAAAAATACATAATGAATGATATATCTAAAGGGTATATTTAATTATATACTTTGAATTCTGCTTGAAAATACAGATTAAATAAGGCAATATGTTATAGTTGCTTTAAAAGTCAATCATATTTCTATGGAAATGATTTCATAACTTATTCTGGCTAAGTATTTATATGTGTGTACTAAGTACTTATATTGTGTGTATTGTAGCCATGGAAAGGGAAAAGTTGGTTGGGTGTAGGGGAGCATCAGGAGCTGTGTGTACTTGTATCTGTATAGATTTTGTGGGTAACACAACATTTTTAATTTTTGGGTGTAAAAATAAATATTTGAAGATGACATTTTTGAAAGACAAAATTAATTTTTAATAAATGATCAAAATGTCATTTTTGACTTTTCTTTCCCTTTAAATAGGGCTGCCATGTAACTAAAAGGGTGGGTCGGTAAAGTGTGTTTAACTGTGTCTATGTGTGGGTATCAGTGTGCAATTATAAGGTAAAAAGAATTTAATTTTTAATAATAGATTTCATTTTTAACGTTTTACTTAGCCTTTAAATAAGGCTGCCATGGAAATGGAAGGGTGGGCCACCAAGTGTGTTTACCTGTGTCTATGTGTGGGTATCATTTTGAATTTATAGGTGTTATGTTAAATAAAGTCACTTTTCAGTAATTTAATTTTTGACTTTACTTACCCTTTAAATAGGGCTGATATTGAATAATATAAGAATAATAATAATGTAATAATAACCAGTGAATGAGAAATACATAGAACTTGGACCTCTCTCTCTCTCAAGCCAAATTTATGGATTAATATAAATAAAAATATATATAAATATGTTTTTGTCAAAAGTGAATTAAAATATTTTACTACTTATTACAATACAGTAATATAATAAAAAGTATACTTGCCTTCTATAAGTTGCCGTACGGTTTCAACATAATGAGGCCTTTGCCTCTTAAGATCAGACCACTGTCTCTGGAGGGTAGAGACAGTGGTCTGGAGCTGGAAACGGCGTGCCAGCCGGCGCTGCAGGCCCTCCATTATCGTGCGCTTCCTGCGCCGCACATGCCTGGTACCCAAAGGCATGCTGTCATACCCCCTTGCCAGGAGGTACTGGGTTATATACAGCTGCCTGGCAAAACTGGACATTTTGCTGTAACACAGGAAGGATCTAGTAAAAAGCAACGGATCATCGAAGTTCCGGTTCGGGTCCGTATTTCCAAAGAATCCTCGTATTTACGGAAATCCTCGTATTTACGAACAATTCGAAATTACAAATTTTTCCGAAAATTTGAGGATCCTCGAGCAGACCGAATTTTGCGAAGTTCGGACATCTCTACAGACTCTCTTGTTAATTTTTATGTCTCTGTCCTGACTAATGTTAAAGATTCTCTTGCCTCAACTTCAGTCCTGCAACTGCCATTTCTTAAATCCTTGTCTGTGGCTCAATCCATAACTGCTTTATATGCAAGTCAACTTTCAAGTTTATGTTACAATCCCTCCACAATGGGCTCTCAGTTGCAAAATGTTGTGTATTTGATGGTTGGTTTGAAATAAACACTATTTTACTTTGTAGTGCGGTCTTCATATTCTGTTTTTTTGTTAACTTTACTTTCCTTGGAAGTGGGAAGCATCCCTTGAAGTCAGCACCCAAGCTGGTTTGTGTGCAATAAAGTAGGACTATTTGTGTTTTCTAGTTATCCCCCGTTTAGCCAGGACTTGGCCACACCTGCTTCTCTCTAGGACCAGGACCTGGTGTCAACCTTGCAGCGGTTTGCACTTTTACAAAAATTTGAGGGGCTTACAACCTCAGAGGAATTTGAGAGGGAGATGAATGAAAGACAGCGTTTCATTTTTTTTTCAGCATGCTATTCGCCTGGCAATGCACTTTCTACACTTTGTCAATGACTTATTAGACCAGTTTCTTGTTGTTTATCTTGAGGACATTCTGCTAGTCTCTTATAGAGCACGGAACACAGGTAATGCAACCCGAGATGGCGATCCCGTAAGTTATATGCCAAGATGTAAAAATGTATCCACATTGTTGGAATGGCTATCACCTTCAACTTGTAAAGGGGTACAATGTTTATTCAGAATGTTTCCTTGTCTTGCAGGATACTATTCTGCAAGCCCAGCACTTTTTGTTAATTCACTTAATCCTGACTGAAAGGTAAAAGAGGCTACGAGGGCTCGGCTGGGACAAATGTCCGTCAGTCGCTGCAAATTCAGCGAACAATCGATGCGCATTCCCATAGGGAACCGCACGATCGATTGGAATTTACCAAGACATCCGATTGAACGATCGAGGTCGGTCGCGGCTGGCCGCTACACACCAGCAGATATTTTCGGCCAACCGACCGAAAGTGCCGTGACTCGGTCGTTAGGCCGAAAATATCTGCTGGGGTGTACCCAGACTAACACTATTCTTAGAGATATTTTTCTAATCTTCCAAGACAAAAATTTTATTCCTGAGGAAGTAAGAACTCCTTTATTACAGCATTGCCCTGACCAACCTCTCTCTGATCAATTTGGAATCTATAGAACTCTTGATTTGTTACAAGGAGCTTTTTATTGGCCTGGTTTACATTTTTAAAAATACTTTTAAATTTGTGCTTCTGTCTGGTTACATTTTTCCTAAAATAAGGCATCCAGAAAGAAACCCTGGGGATGTCTTTATTCACTTTCTGGAGAAACACCTTCTTATAACAGAGGGCATCTTGCAGTCTCATGTTTTATGAGTAGCATTGCCCACAAATTCTAAGAATCAAGAAGTCATTTCTTACTCGCAGGTTCCCCAGAGTAAAGGGCGGAGATATGCAAAATACTCCTTTATTGAACCAACCTCTGGGGGTGGACCCAATGTATTTGATTGACAGCAACAATGTGTGTCTGTAGATGTCTGCAACACTAAATAAAGTTGTTTAATTCAAATCAAACAGGGATTTAAGCCGGGGGGACTGGACATACGTCACTACCCGACGAAGCTTATGTAGAGCGAAACGCGTAGTAGTTATGTCATCCCCAGAAGTAGAAGCGCTAAACCACGTGGTTTCTGAGACCCGCGAGATACAGGGTACAGGACAGGGAAGCAGTGAGTTACCTACCAAGCTTGGATCCCAAGTGCTGCGGCCACAGGCAGGATCACAACCTAGTCTGGGGGATCACGGGAGGTACAGTCTGGATGCCCTGACGCGGATAGCACCTATTGGTGACGTATTATAGGATCTGTCATATAGTCTACAGCTCATATAAATAGAATTCTAGCCTTTGGATGCGGCTATCACTTTTCCCATGCTGTTACTTCTCACTTTGTATATACAGAAGAAACCACAGAATCCCCTTTAAAGAAGCAATCTGCACACTCTATATAGTAAAAATAAAAATCCTTTATTTAACACTCAGGGACATATCTACCCAAATACCTCCTAACTTATTAAAAACAATTAAAAATCTAATATATACATAGCGTGTTACCTGTCACATCTATACAAAAGGTGCAAAAATGTATCGAAGTTATATCTATTTATATATACAGTAAAGTGGTGCCTCCGTCCTGTGTATTGAACAAGCAGTCTCTATATAACAATTAACATCTAGTACACTCACAGTCCTAATGTCACGGACAGGCTAAAGGGACTAACTTGATCACCGATGGGGCTTTTAGCAGCAGATCAGAGGAAATAATCCATCACTCAAAATTAGTGCAGGTCTACCACGCGGGAACGCCGTACGCGCTCGCCGATGACGGCTTCAAAATGCGGCTCAGAATCACTTTGTTCCCTGAGGCTATTTAAAGCATATAGCCCGAGTGTACAAATTTTTTACAGCAGGTGGCGCTCTAACTACATCAAATGTCAGAGTGCAACAATTGTAACAAAATGTATCGGGATCTATCCTCTACAGACTTAAATGTCTAAACAATATTGGTCCTTGTCAAAATATGATTAGTTAGAAAAACACTATCTTTTTATACACTATCTTTTTATATAGAGTTACCAATCCTCTCTGATCATCTGTAATTGATATATTTCCATTACACTGGTTTACCACAATTTACCTATAGTTCTGATATTAACTATATTAGGTATCTTAACTAATTTAATATGTTCATTATTCCCATTTACTCTTAATATACTAAAGTATTACACAACCTGCATAGTGGCTTAAAATCTAAATTAGATGGATACTAGATATTAGAACATTATTAAACATGATTTAAACAGCACATTTAGAGATATATTTATCAATAACTCTAATCTTAACTACATAAATTACCTTAAATAATTTGTAGTATTCATTGTTAACATTTACTCTAGACTATTGCAAAAATCCTCATAATAATTTAAGAGCCAAATTCGACGGATATTGAATATATACAGACAATCAAAACATGATTAGAACAGCTCATTAACGATATTATAACATCAGATAAAATTCATGTGTGTTAAATATCTCAATCTGCAATCCAAATTGTTTGCAGAAATTGAGAGTTCAACTCTCATAATCAGAACATCTTAAATATCACAATTAGTAACCGGTTTATTGTATTAATAGGGGGGCCCCCCTACATGTCCACACACAAATTCATATTTAGATGAAGTGTGAAAATTCCAATTCTTCATTTATCCCAGGATTCCTGTATGCTTGTAAAGTATAAATCCAAAATGTTTCTCTTTAGAGCAACTTTAAATTTATATTCCCACCTCTGATGTTTGTTTTCACTTTTTCGATGGCGTAACATTTCAATGTTTTGATGGACATGCTATGATACTCCATAAAGTGTCTTGCTACCGAGGACAAGGTCTGCCCTTTTTCCATGTGTCGATTGGCTAAACGAATGTTCGACATATGCTGGCTTAGTCTCTCCTTTAATTTCTGTGTTGTCTTCCCCACATATAAACCTTGACAGCTGCATGTTAAAACATAAACCACATTAGTAGAGTCACAGTTCATATATGCATTAATGTGGAACTTGTTCTGTTTCTTTGCATCTTGAAAAAAATCTGTTTTTTGTATATGTGGACAGAATTTACATTTGCCACATGGGTAGCAGCCCCTTAAGGTTTGTCCCCTGCCTGTCCGTTCTGTCGGTCTCACAAAGTGACTGTTCATTAGTATGTCACCCAAAGTTCTCCCTCTTCTTGCTGTTATTTGCGGAGAATTATAGATATATGGTTTCACTAATTCGTCTGAGGTCAAAATTGCCCAGTGTCTGGTTAGCATTGATCTTAAGGTATTCCATTGCTTACCATAAGTTGTTATATAACGTAGTTTATTTTCTCTAGTTCTCTGTTTGGGTGTCAGTAACTCCAATTGTGTTCTTTTCTTAGCTAAAGAATTACAATGTTTTAAAAGTGTTTTAGGGTATCCTCTGTCCAAAAATCTAGAGGTCAGGTCAATTGCTTCCGATTCGTAAACCTGTTCGTCACTGCAGTTACGTCTGACCCTATAGAATTGACCCTTCGGGATGCCTTCTATCAGATTTCTCGGGTGGCCACTAGTATAATGTAATAAAGAGTTAGTGGCCGTTTCTTTTCTATATAGACTGGTCTCTAACCTTCTATTCTTGCCAACTTTGATTTTTACATCTAGAAATACTATTTCTGTAGCTGAGAAATTATGTGTTAATTTAATGTTTAAGTTGTTATCATTCAATCTTTTCAGAAATATTAACAAGTTTTCTTTTCCTCCCTTCCAGATAAATACAATGTCATCAATAAAACGCATCCAGAGGGCTACCATGGATGCCAAACCCTGCTCCGTCTCCTGGGGTGGGAAGACCACTTCTCTCTCCCACCAACCCAGGAATAAGTTGGCATACGACGGAGCGCATTTGGCACCCATGGCAGTTCCTCTGGATTGCAAGTAGTATTTGTAGTCGAAGATAAAATAATTATGTTCCAAGACAAATTTGAGAAGATTGGCAAGGAATTCATACCTTTGTATAAGGCGAATATCGCCTCCCTGCAAAAAATATTTTGTGACTTGAAGTCCTAAATCATGGTTTATACAAGAATACAAGGATTCTACGTCCAATGCTACTAGTAAGTCCCCCTCATCCAATTGAATGTCTTGTATTCTGAGGATCAGGTCTGCTGTGTCACGAATGTAGGAATCTAAAGATATGACAAAAGGTTGTAGGTACTTATCTATAAAGATACAAGCTGGTTCTAAAATACTGCCAATTCCTGCCACTATAGGCCTACCTGGTGGTCGGGTTAAATTTTTATGCACCTTTGGTAGTAAATAGAAAGTCGGTATAACTGGATGATCAACGGTAAGGTAAGATCTTTCTTTCTCAGTGATGATGTTAAGTTCTCTTGAATTTTGCAAAAGATTGTCTAAATGTCACTTATAGGGACCTGTAGGGTCTGAAGCAAATAATTTACAGTCCTCAAGTAGGTACACTCCAGCACACCTCCTTTGGCACGGCCTCCAATTGATAGGTGCAATCCTCCCAGCCCTCCACCTGAATAAACCCCCAGGAAGACCGATAGTGTCAGGAATTGACTCAGTAGTAATACTCTCAAGATTCTCTTTATTATTAATAATCTCACTGTTTTCATTCTATTGTTAATATTCTCATTCATTTTCTTATTAGTCTCACTTTTATTAATATTCTAACTATTATTCTCACTATTAAATTTTTCACTATTTGTAATATTTTTGCTGTTATTCTCACTATTATTAAAGGATATGTACACTGGGAAATTTGGGGGTGGGGGTTTCTGGAGACTTATTTTCCCCAACTCTCACTGTACCTTTTTTTGTTATTGATCTGTTACCTAATTCTTTAGATGTCCAGTCTGAAACATATTACATTCGAGCCGTCAGTCAAGTGATTTAATATCATAAACTCTTCTGTTGTGTGTAGTTTTGCTGTTGCTAGAATTGTGACAATTGGTATGTGAACTGCATAGTGGGAAATTTCCTCTCCCAATGCTGCCTCATAGTGTTTACTGAGCATGCTTGCCCTCACAGAGAGTCAGATAGTCTGGCAGAGGGCTGGGGGACTTATGGACTGAGCTTGAGCAAAACAATTACTGGTCATGCAGCAACGCAAACAGAGTAAGTGCTGATTACATGAATTCATTCATAGATTGAAATTGGGAAAAGCCATTTTTCAGTGTAAAATTCCATGAATATTCTGACTATTATTAATATTCTCATTATTATTCTCACTATTATTAATATTCTCACTATTATCACTGTTATTTATTTTATCACTTATTAATATTAATCATTTGTTGTGAAACAGACAAATTACTGTTCTTTCTATCTCTTCTTTGTTTTCCTATTTTTTTGACTGTATCTCCCACAGTTAGGCCTAGGCCACACTAATACGGTTTAAGCGAGATCCGATCGTGCTTTTTAAAGTACAGCCAATTGATGTGGCCACACTAGTGCGCTGGTGTGTGATCCGTTAATCAGAGAATATGTGATTGCACGATCCAATTGCACGAGTGCGCCGGTTATGTGTGCACAATTGCACGCTTGTGGGCCGTTTCCAGTGCGCTGGTGATCGCTTCAGTGTAGCCTCAGCCTTAGGGCTAGGCCACACTGCTACGATTTTTCTGCATTTGCGCTTACGTTTTTTTCAAATCATTGGAATCGCGGCAACGCACCGAAAATAAGCATTTTCGGATGCGATTGCGATTTAAAATGCGGAACGCAAATTGAACGCAGAAAAATCGCATGCAGTGTGGCCTAGCACTAGCGTTTTCCAATACGTAATGAAAAAAACGCATGCGCAAATGCAACGAAATCGCATGTGATTCCATGTGTGTTGAAGTGTGGCTGTGGTAATAAACCATAGCGGTTTGTTCTGTGATGGTTAAAGGACAATTATACTCACCTTCCCTCCGCTCCTCTTCTGTGTTCATTAGCTTTTACCCAGGGTGAGGACCTGAACCGGCTGTTCCTCACCCCTGGGTTTGCGTAACTTACACCAGAGTCTTAGAGAAACACTGCTCTGGTAGGCTCCGCCCCCTCCGCGACGAGGCCAATAGGAAGGCACGCTTGTTGCAGAGCGTGCTTTCCTATTGGCCTCGTCGCCCTAAGACTCTGGTGTAAGTTACGCAAACCCAGGGGTGAGGAACAGCCGGTTCAGGTCCTCACCCTGGGTAAAAGCTAATGAACACAGAAGAGGAGCGGAGGGAAGGTGAGTATAATTGTCCTTTAACACTTTCTTTGCCATATACTTTAAGGATAAAATCCTACCATGTGGAAAGTCAGCAGTGGAGCAGCTGATCTACTGGAATTTAACATCCCCCAACTGCTAAAAAGGAACAATCAGATTATTGTGGGTGTTGATATGGCAAACGCCACAGGTCAGGGCAATCATGGGGTTAATCAGCCCCACCCAGTGTCCTAGATACCGGTGATGGAGTTTAACCAGTTCTCCCACCTGTGTCCAAGAGCAATTCCCTCTCTCCTGATTGGCTGGGGTAATTATCATGCTTCGCTCTCACCCTGCTATAAAAGAAGGAGCCTGATTGGCTGGAGATAATTATCACCCTGGAGGTGTTTGTCACAAGGTAAGGGATGATGGAGAAGCATTTATCAAAGCCAAACACTCCCACTAACCTGCCTGGGGTTTGTAAAGCAGGCCATACGTCAACAGATGGTATTCCTTCAAACATTCCTACTGAGAGGTGAACCCGTTAAAGGGGCATGTTGGAGGGTATATGAGGGTGTTGGAAGTTAGATTGAGCTGCACCACCATGTGCCGTTTAAAGCTGATGGGATTGTTGGAATATTTGTTCATTAGCCTGCCTACAATGGGAGCCATGTATGGGTTGGTTTTCCTTTTTGATCAATTCGTTCCTATTAATTAAAATTAGCCAAAAAAAATGGATTCCCCATTCGTCTGATCAGACGTCATTATCAGCACGGATTGCCATATGTTAGCAATTAAAGGGCATGTTACTTTTTTTAGTCTGGACATACCCTTTAATCCACTTCTGTCCCAGCCTTTCTGTGTGTGGATTTAAAGGTCCATTATACTCCCTTCTCCCATGAACCACTTCTCGATAGTACCCATGGTAAGAACCTTAACAACTAATACAAGTTACATAGTATTGGAGGTTGAATAAAGACAGATTCATCTAGTCCAACCTACCTATCTGGTAACCAGCACTGTATTTGATAGTTTTATTTTCACTGCATACGTCTCACTCCAGCACTTATACCCATTCCATTGTATCTGTGTTACCCACCTAACTAGATTGTAAGCTCTACGGGGCAGGGACCTCATTACTTCTTGTGGCAAAGCTCTAGCACTTCTATTTATATAAGTTATATATTTATGTACTGAACTATCTGTGTATTTATCCCGCTTGTATGACTTTATTGTATTTTAATACTGTACAGCGGTGCTTCCCCAAGTGGAGCTATATAATTAAACATATACATACATACATTATACCCTAACCATAATGTCTGTCTACAGGTGGGACTAATGGAGAATCTAATGTTGGTGATTTGAAACAAAAATAAAATTCACATTTTCACCCATGATGGATGTCTTGATTGGTTGATGCGCCATCCCTGGTGAAGGGTTTGCTGTTTATCTATATCCATAATGTGTGTCTAACAGTTACATAGTATTGGAGGTTGTATAAAGACACACGTCCATCTAGTCCAACCTTTATACCCTACCCATAATGTCTGTATAACAGTTACATAGTAACATGTCCTGTTACATCTGGCGTAGAAGTAACACAGCATTTCAGCAAAAGAACATCATACCAACAGTAAAATATGGTGGTGGTAGTGTGATGGTCTGAGGTTGTTTTGCTGCTTCAGGACCTGGAAGGCTTGCTGTGATAGTTGGAACCATGAATTCTACTGTCTACCAAAAAATCCTGAAGGAGAATGTCCGGCCATCTATTCGTCAACTCAAGCTGAAGCGATCTTGGGTGCTGCAGCAGGACAATGACCCAAAACACACCAGCAAATCCACCTCTGAATGGCTGAAGAAAAACAAAATGAAGACTTTGGAGTGGCCTAGTCAAAGTCCTGACCTGAATCCTTTTGAGATGTTGTGGCATGACCTTAAAAAGGCGGTTCATGCTAGAAAACCCTCAAATAAAGCTGAATTACAACAATTCTGCAAAGATGAGTGGGCCAAAATTCCTCCAGAGCGCTGTAAAAGACTTGTTGCAAGTTATCGCAAACGCTTGATTGCAGTTATTGCTGCTAAGGGTGGCCCAACCAGTTATTAGGTTCAGGGGGGCAATCACTTTTTCACACAGGGCCATGTAGATTTGGAGTTTTTTTTCTCACTAAATAATAAAAACCATCATTTAAAACTGCATTTTGTGTTCAATTATGTTATCTTTGACTAATATTTAATGGTTTTTGATGAGCAGAAACATTTACGTGTGACAAACATGCAAAAGAATAAGAAATCAGGAAGGGGGCAAATAGTTTTTCACACCACTGTATATTCCTTTTAAGAAATAATACATAATAATTAATAAATAAATAAAATTAATAACAGATTAATCAGATTAATGTGATGGAGCCCCATTTTATGCACTGCACAAGCAATCAGCATTTTTTGTGTGGATAACATGTTCTCTGTTAACGGTAAATTGCATTGCAAATTAACAGTATCCCGCTGCATTGTGTCCTGTATGCAGGGCCATCTCTAGGCATAGGCGACCTAGGAGAACTAGTAGGGCAGTGAGAGAGTGGAGGGTACCATTAAAAGTTTTTTCTTTTTAATTGCGGGTATCCTTATCAACCAAAGATCAATAAGTTACCTATCTAGTTCACTGTAGCCTTGCTGTGTACATACAGTATAATCATGCAGTCTTTTCTGACACTTTGTATTTATACCACAAATGCACAGAGGTGATGGAATATCTTTTATTTTGATCAATACAGTCCTCTGTACTTTCAGTGTGAACACAAGGTGTCAACCAAACATACAGGAAGATTCTCTATCCAGATTTTCTAATCTACATAAAGACTAATGCAAAAGGTGATTTGGGTCAAATGGAGTTTGAAAGGGCACCAAAGTAGATTTGCTTACAACACCAAAATGGCCAGAACGGGCCCTGACAGCACCCTCCAGCATTAAGGTGATGGTTTTTCAGCAAATACTGTCAGTTTAGATGGTATTTACTGAAAATTGGGCATGTGTATGGATATGCAGTAGTTCATCATAGTAACATAATAATTGAGGTTGAATAAAGGCAAACGTCCATTAAATTCAAACTTTACACGCTATTCTTTAACCCTACCTAACATTTGATCCAGAGGAAGGCAAAAAAAAAAAGGAGGGGTGGGGGAATTCCTTCCTGACTCCAAATGGCAATCGTAAAGTATCCCTGGATCAACCAGAACTACAGTATATGTATTATTACCAGTAATTCTCAATATTTTTAGTTTTAGAAACTTATCTAGGACACTTTTCAAGTGGTCAATGAACTTGCCATTACCACATCTGCTGAAAGACAGCTCCACAGTTTTATTGTTCTCACTGTAAAGAAACCTTTCCTAACCTGAAGATGAAATTAAATCTTAAATCTTAAAGAATGTACACAAGTTTTCTGATATGACCTATTGGTTTATTGTATGGCCCATTAATATATTTGTATAAAGTGATCATTACCCCACGCAAATGTCGCTGTTCCAATTTAAACAGCCCTAACTTGCCTAATCTGCCTTCATAGTCAAATCCCTCAATTATTTTAGTTGCCCCCCTCTGAATTGCTTCCATTTTCAAAATGTCCCTTTTGTATATGGGATTCCAAAACTGCACCATATATTCCAAATGAGGCCTTACCAGTGCCTTGTAAAGAGGTAGAATAATATTTTTATCTCATGAATCTATTCCCCTCTTTATACAATAAAATAACTTGCCAGCTCTAGCTGTTGCTGCTTGGCATTGTTTGTTACAGCTAAGTCTGTTATCTACCAGAACCGCCAAATCTTTTCCCATTGGAGATTCACTTAACAAGCAGTTATTTGTGGTGTAGGTGGCACACTGATTGTTAAATAATAAGCACACTGTAAAAGCAAGTTAGGGTTAATTTGCAGCAGCAGCTTTAAAAAAAAATCTGTTCCCCCTTTTTCTTTTCTCTAGGTCCCTCCTGAGCCTACCTTTCGTTTATGACATCTTGGATCTGCATTGTAGACTCTGTAGCTCCACCCCTCTGATACTTCCTGGACCGCCTTCTTCTTAAACCTCCAAAAGCAGTGTCCGTCTGCTTTGTTTTGGTCTAGGGAGGCACATTTGTACATGGATAGAAAATTGGTTAATGAATAGGATGCAGAGAGTAGTTGTTAATGGGGCTTCATCATTATGGACTAAAGTGCTAAGTGGGGTGCCACAGGGTTCTGTGTTGGGGCCGCTTCTATATAATCTGTTTATTAACGATTTGGAAGTGGGTATTGTCAGCAAGGTTTCTGTGTTTGCTGATGGCACAAAACTTTTTTGACCATTAAATACTTCAGAGGATGTGCAATTTGTTGTAGGTTGTCTGAAACGTGTAAGGCCAGAGGGCGTTTATGTTTTTTAATGTTCTGGCTCAATAAAAGATTTGTTTGATTCACTTACCTCACCTCAGTGATTCTTTTTCCGGAGTGCACCTATGCCAACTTGGGGAGTAAGTTGGATGCTTGTATACTGATACGGACGAAGCGAAGGGTCCGGGGCTGGTAGCACCTGGGCCACCCAGGTGGAGGGGTGAGTCGTTTTGTTTGTTTGGAGACAAGTGAAATTATTGTATTCCGTGCACAAACAAGCGAGGCAGTTGTGAGCCGAGCGGAGGGTCTGGGGCAGAGGCACCCGGACTACACTGTGATAAAAGTTAGCTTATTGCTTTTTGAAATTATGGGGAATGTATAAAACTAAATTCAGGACGTACACAGTGTTTTGGCCTTAAGGTCGTGGCACTTGTCTCACTATTGGGATATTGCCATATATATATTTTTGCCTTTATTATATGATCTAGATAGATTGTCACGTTGGGCTGATGAGTGTGGCAGATGAGATTCAATGTTGATAAATGTAAGGTGATGCATTTTGGACTTTAAAATCCTTGTGCTGCTTATACTATAAATGGCTCTGTGTTAAGTGAATCCCTGTTGGAAAGGGATCTTGGAGTCTTGGTGGAGAACAAACTTAAAGCTAGCAAGCAGTGCTAGGCGGCAACAGCCAAAGCCAGCATGTATAAAGAGAGGTATGGATTCAAGGGAGGAAAATGTTTTTCTCCCTCTTTACAAAGCATTGGTAAGGCCTCATTTTGAATAGAGCATGTCAGAGGACACGTGGACATCCCTTAAGACTTGAAGAGAAAATGTTTAGGCTTCAAGATAGGAAAGGGTTTTTCACTGTGAGAATGGTAAAGCTATGGGAATGTCTTCCAGTGGATGTTGTTATGGCAGGTTCATTGGTCACTTTAAAAAAAAAGCTGGATGAGTTTCTGCAAACAAGGAATGTTGTAAGTTACTGGTATTGATACATAAAGTAGAGTTGATCCAGGGAAATTTCAGATTTTTCTGAATTATTTTCCCCTTCATAAATTTGGTTGTTTTTTTTTTTGCCTTCCTCTGGATTAACAGTTAGACAGGAAATGAGGATATTGCTAGGTGGGTTGGTGGGTATGTCTTTATTCAACCTCAAATACTACACTATATTATTACAGTTCCTGCTATAGGATTCTCTATAGTGTATATAGAGGGGGGGGGGAGTTTAGCACATTATCCTCTATAACCATCTCAGCCCCATTATTTAATGGTCCCACATTCTCAGTCCTTTTCTTTTTACTATTGATATACTTTTGGGGTTGGGGTTGGACTTGCTAGTTTAATTGCTTTCTTACACTCATTATTACAGCTTTTATACTCCCTGAAAGCCTGTTTAGTTCTGTCTGATTTTTTTTAAAAAAATCCCCTCCCACGGGAAGAATTGTTTATTTACTTGCGTACACATTGCAAATACACAACTTAACACCTGTATAATAAAGATATCAATCTTAACAGTTTAGAAACATTTGTCTGCATTTAGTTTAACAATTCAATACTAATACAAAATTTAAAACATTTCTCACCTTTATAACTTTAAATTATAACAGTTTTGGGGTGATTATGATGGGTTTACTTTCAAGCCTGGCTATCCCATGTTTCTTTCTCACATGTCTCTTTTTTATTTTAGTTATTGCATGTATAATGGGAATTTTTTTTTTTCATATTTGGTTGGGCAACCCCTCTGTTGATAGATTAGTTTTTTGTGAGGTAAGACTGCATTTACTATTGCTTTCCATTCTCCTATCTCAAGAATTAGGGGTAAGATATATTTTTGGGATATAAGTTTTTTGGCTAGGAATAATACTTCTGTTAAAAATATTTTGTGGAACTTGTCCACCTGTATATGGCTTGTTATGTTAAGAATGCACATTTTGGGGTCTGGTCCCTCAGGTGAACCCATGTGGTCATGCAGAATGGTCTGTGACCAGTAACCTTGTATGCGTGGGCATGTCCAATTCATATGAAAAAATTTGCCCGGGTGTGTTTGGAATTTTGGGCTTAGGGGGCTCTTTTCTGGTCTGAATTTGGATATCCGAATGGGTGTTAGGTTCTGTGTAGTACATACAGTTGGTTTAGTTCCTCCCATTCTTCCTCCTCAAATTGTCCATCTTCTTGGCCAGGGTTTGTTGGTATGTTGCCGGTGTCAGTATGGGAGTATAATCTGGATATCAATTTTGTTGACTGGTTTGACAATATAGTTGATGCAATGGGGTTGTTGACCAGTTTTGGAGTTCCTGGGGGGCACTGTGGGGCTAAAGCATGGCGGATTTGTAAATACCTAAATAGCATTCTGTTTTGTAGATGGAATTCCGTCTGTAAATTGTCAAAAGTTTTTATTGTTCCTGACGTCATAATATGTGCAAAGAAGTGGATATTTGAATTATACCAAAATACTGTTTGGAGTATGCTTTGGAACTCTTTGGCTGTGGCATTGCAACAGGGGGTCTGTAGATTGATTTTGGGTATTCCTGTTCTTTTGAGAGTTAAGTCCCATATTTTGTTGGATTTTAGGCCTCTCATGATTAGGTATACTGGATCTGGATATTCTTCAGAGTCTGGGGGAGACATCAGTGTGATGGCCCTTTCAGATTCAGATTCTCTTCAGTGGAACATATGGGATATTTGTGCAGCCAGGTAGTATTTTACAAAGTCTGTCTGTTGTATAATAATGACCTGGATAAATGAGAACCTTCACAAACATATTTACAAAGTCTGGTAATGCGATTCCGCCCATCTCTTGTGGTCTTTGCAGTATGTGTCAGGCCAGTTTGTATCTAGTTGTGCCCCACAGGGTGGATTTTAGTATAGTTTCAACTGTTTTAAAATGTTTGAGTGGTATAAATATTGGGGAGTGCAATAAAAAATATAAAAGAGCTTTGGGAGTAGAATCATTTTTATGATATTTGCTCTGCCCATTGCTACCTAGCGGTAATTTGGCCCATATTTGCGTTTTGTGTTTCAATAATTGTATGAAGGGTTCTAGGTTGAGTTTAAAGTACTCAGTGGGGTACCTAGATTTGGATTTCAAGGTATTTAAAAACGCTGACTTTGATTAGTGTTGTATCATCCACTTTGGCTGTTGGTCTGTGTGGGTCTATAGGTAAGATTGTGGATTTAGTCCAGTTAATATATAGACCTGATAATTCTCCAAAATGTTTGATTATTTTGAAAGAACGTTTAAGGCGTTCATCTGGGTTTGGGAGGTATGATATAAAATGGTCGTCTGCATATAAACTGACTGTTTCTTTAAATTAGCCCTTATGTAAACCTTGTACAACTGGGTCTTGTCTGAGTTGTATTGCTAATGGTTCAATAGTTAGTGCGAACAGCAGGGGTGAGAGTGGGCATCCCTGCCTCGTTCCTCTGGTCATTGGGAATTCTTCTGACAGCCATCCATTTGCCATTACTTTGGCGACTGGTTTTGAGTATAACAATCGTATGCAATTTATAAAGTTGGGGCCAAAACCAAATCTTTGTAGTGTGTGCCATAAGTACGTCCATTTTACAGAGTCAAAAGCTTGCGCTACGTCTAGGCTCACTATGCAGTGTGTATCCACTTCATCATGGACAGCGTATAGATTTATATATAGCTGATGGGTTTTAATAGCCGTATGCTTCCCTGGCATGAATCCGTTTTGGTCCGGATGGATCAGTATATTAATTATTTTGTTAAGTCTTAGGGCTAGTAGTTTGGCCAGGATTTTAATATCCACCTGTAGAAGAGATATGGGCCTATAAGATTCTGGTAATTTGGGGTCTTTCCCGGTTTGGGGGATGAGGGTTTTTAGTGCTTTGGAGTGTGCTATAGTAGCCTGATTGTGCACTGTTTTGAATACAGTTAGCAATTTATGAGCCATCCTAAAATATATCTATGTAGTGAGTATAAAATTTTGTCGGTAAGCCATCTATACCTGGGGATTTTTGTCTATTGAGTGCTGCGATAGCTTCACGTATTTCAGTTTCTGTTTGGGCTTCTAGCTTACGTTCTTCGGGTGGTAGCGTTGGTATAGGTATGGATTGTACAAAAGTAAACATTTGGAGGTTGTCATGTGGTGTTATTGAGCTATAGAGTTTTGGGTAATATTGGCCCAAGTATTGTACCACATCCTTTGGTTGTGTAAGTAGGGTACCCTCAGGTGTGCTCAGTTTGATTACTACGGGGGGGTGCTCTTGGTTTGTGAGGTAAGCTAGTAACCTGCCGCATTTCTCTCTGTGTTCTTAATATTTAGCTGTTTGAAATAGCCTTTTTTGGAATTTTACATTTTAATAGTCTTTTTCTTTTTTTCTATTTCCCTTTTTTACCGCAGCCTTAAGCCAGGCAAGAGTGGACCTAATTTTTTTAACTTGTTCTCTAAAGGTATAAATTTAGAAATATAATTGTTTAATATCTCTTTAAAATTGGTCCACTTCTGCTCAATATCTTTTCCTGGGAACAAATCCCCCCAGTCTATGAGAAGGAGTGATTCCTTTAAAGGATAAGTACACCGTAAAAGCAAGTTAAGTTAAATTGAAAGCAGCAGCTTTAAAAAATCTTTTTTCCCTAGGTCCCTTCTGAGCCTACCTTTTGCTGCTGTAAAGTTGCTGACATCTTGGATGTGCAGTGTAGTCTGTTTAGCTCCTCCTCTCTGAGACTTGCTCCAAAAGCAGTGATCGTTTCATCCGTGCGCGCGTGACACAACGTGATGTCAGCGCGCGGACGAAACAATCACTGCTTTTGGAGACTTAAAAACAAGGAGATCCAACAAGTCTCAGAGGGAGGAGCTAAACAGAATACACTGCACATCAAGGATGTTAGCAAAAAGGTAGCCTCAGAAGGGACCTAGATTAAAAAAAAAAGGGGGGGGGAGATTTTTTAAAGCTGCTGCTTCAAATTTAACTTAACTTGCTTTTACAGTGTACGTATCCTTTAACAACATAAAATTAGCTTTGGTAAAGTTAAAAGTTTTTTTTAACCCAGCACTTTTTTGTTTTAATAATATAGGTTGTTTTTGCAACCTATATTAAATGACACTAAATCATGATCACTATTCCCTTAACTTTCATCTCCAAAATGAGCTCAGAGATATCACCAGATCCAACAACGCATCCTGTTTAGTTGTAACTTTTACCGTCTGTGAAAGAAAATGCTCATAAAGAAAATTTAAGAACTTGATACCTCTATGGCAATAACCAGAATATGCCCCATACCAGCAGCCTTCATCAACTGAATATGGAGATTCATTTCTACTTCCTCACTGGCATTTGGAGGCTTATAACATATACCAACAATTAATTAACCCCCATTTTTGCTTCCTGTACACAGCTCCACCTATATTGTTTCTGCCTTATCATTTATACCCCCTGTCACGAACCCTCCAGTCCGGTCCGCTTATCTACCTATCAGTTATTGGAAAATATACTCCAAGTAACCACAGAACGGACAAGGAGAGGTAGTAAACAAAACTATATAGTACACACTTAATATTTCTCAATACCTATACGATCAGGGCCGCATCTACCATTAGGCACTGTAAGTCATGTGGCTCAGGCAGCTGCACTGGGGCGCTACACTGGGGCAAGTAGGGCCCTTGTTCACAGATACAGTGCCCCCTAAAGTGCCTCCAAACCATACCCGGTTTTCCGATGCCAGTAGGAAGTACAGGATGGGGTCAGCATGCCGCATCAGTGCTTGGAAGATAAGTCTGTAACATCCTCTCCCAATCAGAGCAGCATCAATTGGAGCCCAGGAGGTGTGACAGGGTAAACAGGCAGCAGCTATCTATCTATATATCGATCTAAGTCCCATATCTTGTTGGATTTTAGGCCTCTCATGATTAGGTATACTGGATCTGGATATTCTTCAGAGTCTGGGGGAGACATCAGTGTGATGGTCTGGATATTCTTCAGAGTCTGGGGGAGACATCAGTGTGATGGCCCTTTCAGATTAAGATTCTCTCCAGTGGAACATATGGGATATTTGTGTAGCCAAGTAGTATTTTACAAAGTCTGGTAATGCGATTCCGCCCATCTCTTGTGGTCTTTGCAGTATGTGTCAGGCCAGTTTGTATCTAGTTGTGCCCCATAGGAAGGATTTTAGTATAGTTTCAATTGTTTTAAAATGTGGTATAAATATTGGGGAGTGCAATAAAATATATAAGAGCTTCGGGAGTAGAATCATTTTGATGATATTTGCTCTGCCCATTGCTACCTAGTGGTAATTTGGCCCATATTTGCGTTTTGTGTTTTCAATAATTGTATGAAGTGTTCTAGGTTGAGTTTGAAGTACTCAGTGGGTACTCATCTATCTATCTATCTATCTATCTATCTATCTATCTATCTATCTATCTATCTATCTATCTATCTATCTAAAGCAAATAGTGTGCACTCTACCTTACAAACTTTTTCCAGTCATGCCTGGGTACTTCTAATCATGATCCCATGATGCATAGCAGTACACAAAATGTATTAGAGCACTCACAGGTCTTGTGAAAATTCATGTGTTCATGTCATAAGCACCAGACCGAAATGTTGCCACTTGCTGTGTGTATGGAATAAATACTTGAATTTTCATAAGACCTGTGAGTCTTATGAAAAAAAAAAAATACATTTTGTGTACTGCTATCTATCTATCTATCTATCTATCTATCTATCTATCTATCTATCTATTACTACAGTTCTGGACAATGCAGGGAGGATCTGTTACATAAAAGCACAGGGTCAAGTGGGCGGGACCAAAACGCATGGTAATAGCCTTCATTTATATCAGCTCACTTCCTTATCCAGCACAGCTAAGGCCACACCCCCAAAAACGAATAGAACTTCTAGAGACTGCTGCAAAGTAGGAATGGCAATTTTTCAAAAGAAGGCAGGAAAGGCTTCTGGGGAGGGTACTACCTTATATGAAAAAAATTTTTTTTTGATTTTGGTGAATAACTACCCTTAAAAGTCTATATATTATCACTGAACTTCCACTTAAAGCGATATTTGCATCATGGGGGATCACAGATAAACAGCAGGAGGTAATGCTGGCATAAAACATTACGTTTATTGCTAAATTGTATCAGAACATTCTTGGTTTGTATCACTAGGACTGTGCTACATACAAAAATTTTTGGAAGTGGTGCAGCCCCCATAAAAGCAATGTCAAACCCACATACCCATGTTGCATCATGTAGTGTGGATTTTACCTGGGAATCAGATATTAATAGTATTATATATACCATTTCATTACGTTGCATATGATTTACTTACGGTTTTCAACACATGGCTGCCAGAGGACTGAGAGGCTGGAGGCTGGAGAGGGTGGAGGGCCTGGGGGGCTCGGAGGGTGGAGGGCCTGGAGAGGGTGGGTGCCTGGAGAGGTGGGAAGGCCGGAGAGGCTGGTCCTGCGTCTAGAAAAAAAAATATTTTATTTCAACAATCACTGTCCAATCCATTAGTAATATTACATGTATAAGAACATTTCCTAAAAGGCTACGTAGTGAACGTTTCTTGGATAATTTTTGAAAACCACAATGCAATGAAAAAACTGGTTAATGAAAGATTTTAAAAAACATTAACTTCACTAGGATGCACTTACGTTGTTGGGCTGCAGAAAGAACCTCATCCTCCCACGCTGGCGTCTCATGCAGGGGTAGGGGGGTGGGGGGTGAAGAGTCATCATCTGAAGGTTAAAGTAAAAAAAGGACAATGATATATCTGAAGGTATTTCTTCAGACCAAAAAATGAAGAGGAAGGTGGGAGGTGGGTGTAGGAGTAATAATCAGTAGTTGTGTTTGTGTTTACCTGTATCTGTTTAGGTTTAGTGGGTATCATTTACCATTTATAAAAATACCTTTTCAGATCATAATCAACATTTCATTTTGACTTTAGTTGCCCCAGTAGTGGGAATAGCTGTTGGGGTTTCATGGGTATTGTTTGTTGGACAATTTGGAAAGGAACTTATGAATAATCGCAGTTGTACTGCACGTTTGGACCGAATTTCGTGACTTAAGCTCAAAAACTAGGGACACGAGATACAGCCCAAACAATGGGTCGGGGACATAAATGGAGGAGAAATGAGAAGAACTGTGATCTGTCTCTCAAGCCAATTAATAGATTTGTTTGCATTTTTTTAACAACATTTTTCTCAGTAAAATAATAAAATTCACTTATTATGACTGATATTTCACTATTATTTGCTGACAATCAAGGTCATAAAGATAAAAAATTGCATAGGATGCACTTACGTGTCTGGCTGATGCCAGGTGCCTCTACTTGGGGCATGGACTGCCCGGAGGTGGTGTTGGTGGTAGTGCTAAAAAAAAAGAAATTTATTTTAACTGTCATTAAATGTTCGAATATATTTACTAAACATTCTCGAGAAGTTGTCAAAAAATATGTAAACTTTGGATAAAGGGCTTGGCCACATCAACGTGTTAAAAAGCCACAATAGTGTGGCACAATTATGTGATCCTCAACCGTACTGCACTCGCACGGCATTACACACCGGAAAACACACGACTTGTATGCTTGTTTCTGGAGCGCTCATTTGCACTGTAATGTGCCTTGGTCAAATGAAAAATTTTGGAAAAAAAATTTTTTTTCATAAGGCTGCACTTACATTTTTCCTCTGGCGGGGACGGTGGTGGTGGTGGTGTGTGCAGAGGATGAATCAGCTGGCAAATTAAAAAAATACATAATGAATGATATATCTAAAGGGTATATTTAATTATTACTTTGAATTCTGCTTGAAAATACAGATTAAATAAGGCATATGTTATAGTTGCTTTAAAAGTCAATCATATTTCTATGGAAATGATTTCATACTATTCTGCTGCTAAGTATTTTATATTTTGTACTAAGTACTTATATTGTGTGTATTGTCCCATGGAAAGGGAAAGTGGTTGGGTGTAGGGGAGCATCAGGAGCTGTGTGTCTTGTATCGGTATAGATTGTGGGGTAACACACAACATTTTTTAATTTTGGGTGTAAAAATAAATATTTGAAGATGACATTTTGAAAGAACAAATTTATTTTTAATAAGATCAAAATGTCATTTTTGACTTTTCTTTCCCTTTAAATAGGGCTGCCATGTAACTAAAAGGGTGGGTCGGTAAGTGTGTTTAACTGTTCTATGGTGGTATCATGTGCAATTATAAGGTAAAAAGAATTTAATTTTTAATAATAGATTTCATTTTTTAACGTTTTACTTAGCCTTTAAATAAGGTGCCATGGAAATGGAAGGGTGGGCCACCAATGTGTTTACCTGTGTCTATGTGTGGGTATCATTTTGAATTTATAGGTGTTGTTAATAAAGTCACTTTTCAGTAATTAATTTTTGACTTACTTACCCTTTAAATGGGCTGATATTGAATAATATAAGAATAAAATATAGTAATAATAACCAGTGAATGAGAAATACAGACTTGGACCTCTCTCTCTCTCACCAAATTTATGGATTAATATAATAAAAATATATATCAAATATGTTTTTGTCAAAAGTGAATAAATATTTTTACTACTTATACAATACAGTAATATAAAAAAAGTATACTTGCCTTCTATAAGTTGCCGTACGGTTCAACATAATGAGGCCTTTGCCTCTTAAGATCAGACCACTGTCTCTGGAGGGTAGAGACAGTGGTCTGGAGCTGGAAACGGCGTGCCAGCCGGCTCGCAGGCCCTCCATTATCGTGCGCTTCCTGCGCCGCAATGCTGGTACCCAAAGGCATGCTGTCATACCCCCTTGCCAGGGTATTGGGTTATATACAGCTGCCTGGCAAAACTGGACATTTTGCTGTACACAGGAAGATCTAGTAAAAAGCAACGGATCATCGAAGTTCCGGTTCGGGTCCGTATTCCAAAGAATCCTCGTATTTCGGAAATCCTCGTATTTACAACAATTCGAAATTACAAATTTTTCCGAAAATTTGAGGATCCTCGAGCAGACCGAATTTTGCGAAGTTCGGCATATCTCTACAGACTCTCTTGTTAATTTTTATGTCTCTGTCCTGACTAATGTTAAGATTCTCTGCCTCAACTTCAGTCCTCAACTGCCATTTCTTAAATCCTTGTCTGTGGCTCAATCCATAACTGCTTTATTGCAAGTCAACTTTCAAGTTTATGTTACATCCCTCCACAATGGCTCTCAGTTGCAAAATGTTGTTGTATTGATGTTGGTTTTGAAATAAAAAACACTATTTTACTTTGTAGTGCGTCTTCTATTCTGTTTTTTTTGTTAACTTTACTTTCCTTGGAAGTGGGAAGCATCCCTTGAAGTCAGCACCCAAGCTGGTTTGTGTGCAATAAGTAGGACTATTGTTTTTCTAGTTATCCCCCCCCCCCGTTTAGCCAGGACTTGGCCACACCTGCTTCTCTCTAGGACCAGACCTGGTGTCAACCTTGCAGCGGTTTGCACTTTTACAAAAATTGAGGGGCTTACAACCTCAGAGGAATTTGAGAGGGAGATGAATGAAAGACAGCGTTCCTTTTTTTTTCAGCATGCTATTCCCTGGCAATGCACTTTCTACACTTGTCAATGACTTATTAGACCAGTTTCTTGTTGTTTATCTTGAGGACATCTGCTAGTCTCTTATAGAGCACGAACACAGGTAATGCAACCCGAGATGGCGATCCCCGTAAGTTATATGCCGATGTAAAAATGTATCCACATTGTTGGAATGGCTATCACCTTCAACTGTAAAGGGGTACAATGTTTATTCAGAATGTTTCCTTGTCTTGCAGGATACTATTCTGCAAGCCCCACACTTTTTGTTAATTCACTTAATCCTGACTGAAAGGTAAAAGAGGCTACGAGGGCTCGGCTGGGACAAATGTCCGTCGTCGCTGCAATTCAGCGAACAATCGATGCGCATTCCCATAGGGAACCGCACGATCGATTGAATTTACCAAGACATCCGATTGAACGATCGAGGTCGGTCGCGGCTGGCCGCTACACACCAGCAGATATTTTTCGGCCACCGACCGAAAGTGCCGTGACTCGGTCGTTAGGCCGAAATATCTGCTGGGGTGTACCCAGACTAACACTATTCTTAGAGATATTTTTCTAATCTTCCAAGACAAAATTTTATTCCGGAGGAAGTAAGAACTCCTTTATTACAGCATTGCCCTGACCAACCTCTCTCTGATCAATTTGGAATCTATAGAACTCTTGATTTGTTACGAGCTTTTTATTGGCCTGGTTTACATTTTTAAAATACTTTTAAATTTGTGCTTCTGTCTGGTTACTTTTTCCTAAAATAAGGCATCCAGAAAGAACCCCTGGGGATGTCTTTATTCACTTTCGGAGAAACACCTTCTTATAACAGAGGGCATCTTGCAGTCTCATGTTTTATGAGTAGCATTGCCCACAATTCTAAGAATCAAGAAGTCATTTTCTTACTCGCAGGTTCCCCAGAGTAGAGGCGGAGATATGCAAAATACCCTTTATTGAACCAACCTCTGGGGGTGGACCCATGTATTTGATTGACAGCAACATGTGTGTCTGTAGATGTCGCAACACTAAATAATTGTTTAATTCAAATCAAACAGGGATTTAAGACCGGGGGACTGGACATACGTCACTACCCGACGAAGCTTAGTAGAGCGAACGCGTAGTAGTTATGTCATCCCCAGAAGTAGAAGCGCTAAACCACGTGGTTTCTGGAGACCCGCGAGATACAGGGTCAGGACAGGGAAGCAGTGAGTTTACCTACCAAGCTTGGATCCCAAGTGCTGTCGGCCCAGGCAGGATCACAACCTAGTCTGGGGGATCACGGGAGGTACAGTCTGGATGCCCTGACGCGGATAGCACCTATTGGTGACGTATATAGGATCTGTCTATAGTCTACAGCTCATAAATAGAATTCTAGCCTTTGGATGCGGCTATCACTTTTCCCATGCTGTTACTTCTCACTTTGTATATACAGAAGAAACCACAGAATCCCCTTTAAAGAAGCAATCTGCACACTCTATATAGTAAAAATAAAAATCCTTTATTTAACACTCAGGGACATATCTACCCAAATACCTCCTAACTTATTAAAAACAATTAAAAATCTAATATATACATAGCGTGTTACCTGTACAATCTCATACAAAAGGTGCAAAAATGTATCGAAGTTATATCTATTTATAATACAGTAAAGTGGTACCCTCCTCCTGTGTATTGAACAAGCATGTCTCTATATAACAATTAACTCTAGTACACTCACATTCCTAATGTCACGGACAGGCTAAAGGGACTAACTTGATCACCGATGGGGCTTTTAGCAGCAGATCAGGGAAATAACCATCACTCAAATTAGTGCAGGTCTACCACGCGGGAACGCCGTACGCGCTCGCCGATACGGCTTCAAAATGCGGCTCAGAATCACTTTGTTCCCTGAGGCTATTTAAAGCATATAGCCCAGTGTAAATTTTTTACAGCAGGTGGCGCTCTAACTACATCAATGTCAGAGTGCAACAATTGTAACAAAATGTATCGGGATCTATCCTCTACAGACTTAAATGTCTAAACAATATTGGTCCTTGTCAAAATATGATTAGTTAGAAAAACACTATCTTTTTTATAACACTATCTTTTTATATAGAGTTACCAATCCTCTCTGATCATCTGTAATTGATATATTTCCATTACACTGGTTTACCACACATTTACCTATATGTTCTGATATTAACTATATTAGGTATCTTAACTTTTTATTGTTCATTATTCCCATTTACTCTTAATACTAAAGTATTACACACCTGCATAGTGGCTTAAAATCTAAATTAGATGGATACGAGATTTAGAACATTATTAAACATGATTTAAACAGCACATTTAGAGATATTTTATCAATAACTCTAATCTTAACTACATAAATTACCTTAAATAATTTGTAGTATTCATTGTTAACATTTACTCGACTATTGCAAAAATCCTCATAATAATTTAAGAGCCAATTCGACGGATATTGAATATATACAGACAATCAAACATGATTAGACAGCTCATTAACGATATTATAACATCAGATAAATTCATGTGTGTTAATATCTCAATCTGCAATCCAAATATGTTTGCAGAAATTGAGAGTTCAACTCTCATAATCAGAACATCTTAAATATCACATTGTAACCGGTTTATTGTATTAATAGGGGGGGGGGCCCCCTACATGTCCCACTCAAATTCATATTTAGATGAAGTGTGAATTCCAATTCTTCATTTATCCCAGGATTCCTGTATGCTTGTAAAGTAAATCCAAAATGTTCTCTTTAGAGCAACTTTAAATTTATATTCCCACCTCTGATGTTTGTTTTCACTTTTTCGATGGCGTAACATTTCAATGTTTTTGATGACTGCTGATACTCCATAAGTGTCTTGCTACACGAGGACAAGGTCTGCCCTTTTTCCATGTGTCGATTGGCTAAACGAATGTTCACATATGCTGGCTTAGTCTCTCCCTTTAATTTCTGTGTTGTCTTCCCCACATATAAACCTTGACAGCTGCATGTTAAAACTAAACCACATTAGTAGAGTCACAGTTCATATATGCATTAATGTGGAACTTTTCTGTTTCTTTGCATCTAATGAAAAAATCTGTTTTTTGTATATGTGGACAGAATTTACATTTGCCACATGGGTAGCACCCCTTAAGGTTTGTCCCCTGCCTGTTCCGTTCTGTCGGTCTCACAAAGTGCTGTTCATTAGTATGTCACCCAAAGTTCCTCCCTCTTCTTGCTGTTATTTGCGAGAATTATAGATATATGTTTCACTAATTCGTCTGAGGTCAAATTTGCCCAGTGTCTGGTTAGCATTGATCTTAAGGTATTCCATTGCTTACCATAAGTTGTTAATATAACGTAGTTTATTTTCTCTAGTTCTCTGTTTGGGTGTCAGTAACTCCAATTGTGTTCTTTTCTTATCTAAAAATTACAATGTTTTAAAAGTGTTTTAGGGTATCCTCTGTCCAAAATCTAGAGGTCAGGTCAATTGCTTCCGATTCGTAAACCTGTTCGTCACTGCAGTTACGTCTGCCCCTATAGAATTGACCCTTCGGATGCCTTCTATCAGATTTCTCGGGTGGCCACTAGTATAATGTAATAAAAGAGTTAGTGGCCGTTCTCTTTCTATATAGACTGGTCTCTAACCTTCTATTCTTGCCAACTTTTGATTTTACATCTAGAAATACTATTTCTGTAGCTGATAGAAATTATGTGTTATTTTTAATGTTTAAGTTTTATCATTCATTCTTTTCAGAAATTATAACAAGTTTTCTTTTCCTCCCTTCCAGATAAATACAATGTCTCAATAAAACGCATCCAGAGGGCTACCATGATGCCAAACCCTGCTCCGTCTCCTGGGGTGGAAGACCACTTCTCTTTCCCACCAACCCAGGATAAGTTGGCATACGACAGAGCGCATTTTGGCACCCATGGCAGTCCCTCTGGATTGCAAGTAGTATTTGTAGTCGAAGATAAAATAATAATGTTCCACAGACAAATTTAGAAGATTGGCAAGGAATTCATACCTTTGTATAAGGCGAATATCGCCTTCTTCTGTATATACATTGTAATTTATAATCCCTATCTAGCACCTCCCCTGAATATTCCAGCATTAGGAAAGGGTAAATAATTAATTATTAATACTAATTCTATACATCTACTAGTGCCCTATCTCAAATTTTGTTTCTTTCTATATTTGTTACTTCTCACTTACTACATATATATATATCTTTGGACTATTGAGAAGAATACCACCTAATAACTGTCCCCATATCACTCTACAAGGAATGTGTTAACCAGAGTTCTGGACTTTGTTAGTTCCTACCCTTAGGGAGCTTTTAGAGTTTTTTATAGAGGGTTTAAAGGACAATTATACTCACCTTCCCTCCCTCCGCTCCTTCTCTGTGTTCATTAGCTTTTACCCAGGTGAGGACCTGAACCGGCTGTTCCTCACCCCTGGGTTCGCGTAACTTACACCAGAGTCTTAGAGCAACCTGCCCTTGTAGGCTCCGCCCCACGAACCCAGGGGTGAGGAACAGCCGGTTCAGGTCCTCACCCTGGGTAAAAGCTAATGACAGAGGAGCGGAGGAAGGTGAGTATAATTGTCCTTTAAGATATTTATATATTTTAAGGCTATTATCTATGGTATATTTTATATAGGATTATACATGCACTGGTGCCTGTAGTAGATTTTTGGGCTGGCCAGCTCTTTTGTTTGCTCTATATTCACTTGTTTTATTATATATAAATTTTAATAAATAATATGTTATATAGTTATGTTATTTAGTTTGAATCCTTTTTCATATATATATATACAGATTGCCACTTTTATTTATTATCTTTCTGTACTTGCCTGTCAGTCAGGAATCTTCCTTTTTTTGAGTAGGGGAACTTCAAGGGCTTCTGTAGTTGGGTTTTAGATATATACTTCCTTTTCTTTTTATACTCCTTTATGTCCCTTACCTTATGCATGTGTCCTGAACCGCTGGCTTAATAACATGCAATATAGCCTAATATACTGTATAGAGCCAATCTATATCATATCTCTGCCCTTTACTCTTGTTTCTTAGATTTTGTGGCAATGCTATTCATATAGCATGAACTGCAAGATGCCTTCTGTTTATAAAAGGTGGGTTTTTTTGCTCAGTGGAGGCTTTTTGCTCCTTTTGGCCTCCTCTCCCTAAGCTTTCTAGCTGCCTCTACTACCCATCACTTTCTGTAACCACCTAGGCCTAGCACTTGGGCTATGATCTCTATGGACTTTACAGTAGATGTACAATTTATAATTCCATCTTTTTTGTTGTTGATAGGTTCTCCAAGATGGCTCACTTGTTCGGAAATTATCAGACCTGCTGATATTTTGTCTGATTGAGGGGTCTTGTTCACCTCATCCACAGTGCAGTGGTCAGGCTGAGTGAATGAGCCAAACCTTGGAACATATCTTAGGCGATTTACTTCTTCTTCACAAGTAGATTTGGTCACTTTTCTGCTTCTAGCAGACTTTGTGTATAACAATTCTGTCTATTCTGCTACTAAAAATGATCCCTTCTTTGTTGATTATGGTTACCATCCAGCCTCTCTTTTCTGATATTGCTCCTCAGACTGAGATATTAGTTCTCCAGTCCAGGTTGGCCTCTATTCAACAAAATACAGATAAGAAGTTTGCAAATAAACTTAGCAGGAAGAATCCTGAATTTAAGGTTGGAGTTAAGATGTGGTTGTATGTGGCCAGTTTGATAATCAGGGTACTACCAGGGAATCTAGAACCTATGTTTGTGGGTTTTGAACTTCTCATAGTTTGGCAAGAGGTTGCGTAACCTTGGGATGCCCTGACCTTTGACCCTTTACTGGATTTTGGCTACTGTCCAGGTTGTTCCACTACCTGCTGTGCTCCACCCTCCTGTGCCTTTTTTAGCTGTGACAGTTGCTTCTCTCTGGGCTACAACCGTTTTTTTTTCATCATGCAGAACAACATCCCCACCATTAAGGGTTCTGGTGAAGACTGGTTAGTGTAATCAAACTGTCCAGGGTGAGGAGTCAAACAACATTGTGCATGGCAGATAATTGGTTCAGGCTTGGTGCCTATTCATTATGCCAAACAGATGTATGGGGCATTAGTTGCAGTTTTTAAGGTGACTCATGCACAGGTTAGGAAGATAAAATAATAAAAAGTAATTATATTCCTTTTAAGAATTAATACATAATAATTATAAATAATAAATAAAATTAATAACAATTAATCATTTAATGTGATGGCCCCATTTTATGCACTGCACAAGCAATCAGCATTTTTTGTGTGGATAACATGTTCTCTGTTAACGGTAAATTGCATTGCAAATTAACAGTATCCCGCTGCATTGTGTCCTGTATGCAGGGCCATCTCTAGGCATAGGCGACCTAGGAGAACTAGTAGGGCAGTGAGAGAGTGGAGGGTACCATTAAAAGTTTTTTCTTTTTAATTGCGGTATCCTTATCAACCAAAGATCAATAAGTTACCTATCTAGTTCACTGTAGCCTTGCTTGTACATACAGTATAATCATGCAGTCTTTTCTGACACTTTGTATTTTATACCACAAATGCACAGAGGTGATGGAATATCTTTTATTTGATCAATACGTCCTCTGTACTTTCAGGTGAACACAAGGTGTCAACCAAACATACAGGAAGATTCTCTATCCGATTTTCTAATCTACATAAAGACTAATGCAAAAGGTGATTTGGGTCAAATGGAGTTTGAAAGGGCACAAATATTTTGCTTACAAACACCAAAGAGGCCAGAACGGGCCCTGACAGCACCCCTCCCAGCATTAAGGTGATGTTTTTTCAGCAAATACTGTCAGTTTAGATGGTATTTACTGAAAATTGGGCATGTGTATGGATATGCAGTAGTTCATCATAGTAACATAATATTGAGGTTGAATAAAGGCAAACGTCCATTAAATTCAAACTTTACACGCTATTCTTTAACCCTACCTAACATTTGATCCGAGGAAGCAAAAAAAAAAAGGAGGGGTGGGGGAATTCCTTCCTGACTCCAATGGCAATCGTAAAGTATCCCTGGATCAACCAGAACTACAGTATATGTATAATTACCAGTAATTCTCAATATTTTATTTTTAGAAACTTATCTAGGACACTTTTCAAGTGGTCAATGAACTTGCCATTACCACATCTGCTAAAAGACAGCTCCACAGTTTTTATGTTCTCACTGTAAAGAAACCTTTCCTACTACTGAAGATGAAATTAAATCTTAAATCTTAAAAAGAATGTACACAAGTTTTCTGATATGACCTATTGTTTTATTGTATGGCCCATTAATATATTTGTATAAAGTGATCATTACCCCCACGCAAATGTCCTGCTTCTCCAATTTAACAGCCCTAACTTGCCTAATCTGCCTTCATAGTCAAATCCCTCAATTATTTTAGTTGCCCCCCTCTGATTGCTTCCATTTTCAAAATGTCCCTTTTTGTTATGGGTATTCCAAAACTGCACCATATATTCCAAATGAGGCCTTACCAGTGCCTTTAAAGAGGTAGAATAATATTTTATCTCATGAATCTTCCCCTCTTTATACAAAAAATAACTTGCCAGCTCTAGCTGTTGCTGCTTGGCATTGTTTGTTACAGCTAAGTCTGTTATCTACCAGAACCGCCAAATCTTTTCCATTGGAGATCTACTTAACAAGCAGTTTTTGTGGTGTAGGTGGCACACTGATTGTTAAATAATAAGCACACTGTAAAGCAAGTTAGGGTAATTTGCAGCGCAGCTTTAAAAAAAAATCTGTTCCCCCTTTTTCTTTTCTCTAGGTCCCTCCTGAGCCTACCTTCGTTTATGACATCTTGGATCTGCATTGTAGACTCTGTAGCTCCACCCCTCTGATACTTCCTGGACCGCCTTCTTCTTAAACCTCCAAAGCAGTGTCCGTCTGCTTTGTTTTGGTCTAGGGAGGCACTTTGTACATGGATAGAAAATTGGTTAATGAATAGATGCAGAGAGTAGTTGTTAATGGGGCTTCATCATTATGGACTAAAGTGCTAAGTGGGGTGCCACAGGGTTCTGTGTTGGGGCCGCTTCTATATAATCTGTTTATTAACGATTTGGAAGTGGGTATTGTCAGCAAGGTTTCTGTGTTTGCTGATGGCACAAAACTTTTTTGACCATTAAATACTTCAAGGATGTGCATTTTGTTGTAGGTTGTCTGAAACGTGTAAGGCACAGAGGCGTTTATGTTTTTTAATGTTCGCTCAATAAAGATTTGTTTGATTCACTTCCCTCACCTCAGTGATTCTTTTTCCGGAGTGCACCTATGCCAACTTGGGGAGTAAGTTGGATGCTTGTATCTGATACGGACGAACGAAGGGTCCGGGGCTGGTAGCACCTGGGCCACCCAGGGTGGAGGGGTGAGTCGTTTTGTTTGTTTGGAGACAAGTGAAATTATTGTATTCCGGCACAACAAGCGAGGCAGTTGTGAGCCGACGGCGAGGGTCTGGGGCAGAGGCACCCGGACTACACTGTGATAAAAGTTAGCTTATTGCTTTTTGAAATTATGGGGAATGTATAAAACTAAATTCAGGACGTACACAGTGTTTGGCCTTAAGGTCGTGGCACTTGTCTCACTATTGGGATATTGCCATATATATTTTTGCCTTTATTATATGATCATATAGATTGTCACGTTGGGCTGATGAGTGTGGCAGATGAGATTCAATGTTGATAAATGTAGGTGATGCATTTTGGACTTTAAAATCCTTGTGCTGCTTTACTATAAATGGCTCTGTGTTAAGTGAATCCCTGTTGGAAAGGGATCTTGGAGTCTTGGGGGAGAACAAACTTAAAGCTAGCAAGCAGTGCTAGGCGGCAACAGCCAAAGCCAGCATGTATAAAGAGAGGTATGGATTCAAGGGAGAAAATGTTTTTCTCCTCTCTTACAAAGCATTGGTAGGCCTCATTTTGAATAGAGCATGTCAGAGGACACGTGGACATCCCTTAAGACTTGAAGAGAAAATTTTAGGCTTCAAGATAGGAAAGGGTTTTTCACTGTGAGAATGGTAAAGCTATGGGAATGTCTTCCAGTGGATGTTGTTATGGCAGGTTCATTGGTCACTTAAAAAAAAAGCTGGATGAGTTTCTGCAAACAAGGAATTGTAAGTTACTGGTATTGATACATAAAGTAAGTTGATCCAGGGAATTTCAGATTTTTCTGAATTATTTTCCCCTTCATAAATTTGGTTGTTTTTTTTTTTGCCTTCCTCTGGATTACCAGTTAGACAGGAATGAGGATATTGCTAGGTGGTTGTGGGTATGTCTTTATTCAACCTCAAATACTACACTATTTATTACAGTTCCTGCTATAGGATTCTCTATAGTGTATATAGAGGGGGGGGGAGTTTAGCACATTATCCTCTATAACCATCTCAGCCCCATTATTAATGGTCCCACATTCCAGTCCTTTTCTTTTTACTATTGATATACTTTTGGGGTTGGGGTTGGCCTTGCTAGTTTAATTGCTTTCTTACACTCATTATTACAGCTTTTATACTCCCTGAAAGCCGTTTAGTTCTGTCTGATTTTTTTTAAAAAAATCCCCTCCCACGGGAAGAATTGTTTATTTACTTGCGTACACTTGCAAATACACAACTTAACACCTGTATAATAAAGATTCAATCTTAACAGTTTAGAAACATTTGTCTGCATTTAGTTTAACAATTCAATACTAATACAAAATTTAAAACATTTCTCACCTTTATACTTTAAATTATAACAGTTTTGGGGTGATTATGATGGGTTTACTTTCAAGCCTGGCTATCCCATGTTTCTTTCTCACATGCTCTTTTTTATTTTAGTTATTGCATGTTAATATGGGAATTTTTTTTTTTCATATTTGGTTGGCCAACCCCTCTGTTGATAGATTAGTTTTTTGTGAGGTAAGACTGCATTTACTATTGCTTTCCATTCTCCTATCTCAAGAATTAGGGGTAAGATATTTTTTGGGATATAAGTTTTTTGGCTAGGAATAATCTTCTGTTAAAAATATTTTGTGGAACTTGTCCACCTGTATATGGCTTTTTTATGTTAAGAATGCACATTTTGGGGTCTGGTCCCTCAGGTGAACCCATGTGGTCATGCAGAATGGTCTGTGACCAGTAACCTTGTATGCGTGGCATGTCCAATTCATATGAAAAAATTTGCCCGGGTGTTTTTGGATTTTTGGGCTTAGGGGGCTCTTTTCTGGTCTGAATTTGGATATCCGAATGGGTGTTAGGTTCTGTGTAGTACATACAGTTGGTTTAGTTCCTCCCATTCTTCCTCCTCAAATTGTCCATCTTCTTGGCCAGGGTTTGTTGGTATGTTGCCGGTGTCAGTATGGGAGTATAATCTGGATATCAATTTTGTTGCTGGTTTGACAATATAGTTGATGCAATGGGGTTGTTGACCAGTTTTGGAGTTCCTGGGGGCACTGTGGGGCTAAAGCATGGCGGATTTGTAAATACCTAATAAGCATTCTGTTTTGTAGATGGAATTCCGTCTGTAAATTGTCAAAAGTTTTTATTGTTCCTGACGTCATAATATGTGCAAAGAAGTGGATATTTGAATTATACCAAAATACTGTTTGGAGTATGCTTTGGAACTCTTTGGCTGTGGCATTGCAACAGGGGGTCTGTAGATTGATTTTGGGTATTCCTGTTCTTTTGAGAGTTAAGTCCCATATTTTGTTGGATTTTAGGCCTCTCATGATTAGGTATACTGGATCTGGATATTCTTCAGAGTCTGGGGGAGACATCAGTGTGATGGCCCTTTCAGATTCAGATTCTCTTCAGTGGAACATATGGGATATTTGTGCAGCCAGGTAGTATTTTACAAAGTCTGTCTTTTTGTATAATAATGACCTGGATAATGAGAACCTTCACAAACATATTTACAAAGTCTGGTAATGCGATTCCGCCCATCTCTTGTGGTCTTTGCAGTATGTGTCAGGCCATTTTGTATCTAGTTGTGCCCCACAGGGTGATTTTAGTATAGTTTCAACTGTTTTAAAATGTTTGAGTGGTATAATATTGGGGAGTGCAATAAAAATATAAAAGAGCTTTGGGAGTAGAATCATTTTATGATATTTGCTCTGCCCATTGCTACCTACGGTAATTTGGCCCATATTTGCGTTTTGTGTTTCAATAATTGTATGAAGGGTTCTAGGTTGAGTTTAAAGTACTCAGTGGGGTACCTGATTTGGATTTCAAGGTATTTAAAAACGCTGACTTTGATTAGTGTTGTATCATCCACTTTGGCTGTTGGTCTGTGTGGGTCTATAGGTAAGATTGTGGATTTAGTCCAGTTAATATATAGACCTGATAATTCTCCAAATGTTTGATTATTTTGAAAGAACGTTTAAGGCGTTCATCTGGGTTTGGGAGGTATGATATAAATGGTCGTCTGCATATAAACTGACTGTTTCTTTAAATTAGCCCTTATGTAAACCTTGTACAACTGGGTCTTGTCTGAGTTGTATTGCTAATGGTTCGATGCTAGCAAGCACGACAGCAGGGTGAGAGTGGGCATCCCTGCCTCGTTCCTCTGGTCATTGGGAATTCTTCTGACAGCCATCCATTTGCCATTACTTTGGCGACTGGTTTTGAGTATAACAATCGTATGCAATTTATAAAGTTGGGGCCAAAACCAAATCTTTGTAGTGTGTGCCATAAGTACGTCCATTTTACAGAGTCAAAAGCTTGCGCTACGTCTAGGCTCACTATGCAGTGTGTATCCACTTCATCATGGACAGCGTATAGATTTATATATAGCTGATGGGTTTTAATAGCCGTATGCTTCCCTGGCATGAATCCGTTTTGGTCCGATGGATCAGTATATAATTATTTTGTTAAGTCTTAGGGCTAGTAGTTTGGCCAGGATTTTAATATCCACCTGTAGAAGAGAATGGGCCTATAAATTCTGGTATTTGGGGTCTTTCCCGGTTTGGGGGATGAGGTTTTTTAGTGCTTTGGAGTGTGCTATAGTAGCCTGATTGTGCACTGTTTTGAATACAGTTGCAATTTATGAGCCATCCTAAAATATATCTATGTAGTGAGTATAAAATTTTGTCGGTAAGCCATCTATACCTGGGGATTTTTGTCTATTGAGTGCTGCGATAGCTTCACGTATTTCAGTTTCTGTTTGGGCTTCTAGCTTACGTTCTTCGGTGGTAGCGTTGGTATAGGTTGGATTGTACAAAAGTAAACATTTGGGAGGTTGTCATGTGGTGTTATTGAGCTATAGAGTTTTGGGTAATATTGGCCCAAGTATTGTACCACATCCTTTGGTTGTGTAAAGTAGGGTACCCTCAGGTCTCCAGGAGGCACCTTTTGTGTGTCACCTACTCTGACCATCTCATACAGCTGCAACAGCTACTCCGTGGCTAATGTTTCAGCTCTGGGTCAATCCTGCCTGGCCCGAGAGCAGTACTGCCATATTACAAAGTGTGGGCCTGCTGTAACTCAACTCCATATTACAAGTGTGGCCTGCTGTAACTCAACTCCATATTACAAAGTGTGGGCCTGCTGTACTCAACTCCATATTACAAGTGTGGGCCTGCTGTAACTCAACTCACTATATTACAAAGTGTGGGCCTGCTGTAACTCAACTCCATATTACAAGTGTGGGCCTGCTGTAACTCAATGGTGCTGTTCCTACGAAGACTTACCCTTTCACTCCATTCCCTTGCACGAAGCTAACTCTGAGGCAGAGAAGCCAATGGGTGAGGGGTATGTCCATTGTGGCCAAGCTTGCCTGGCTCTTCAACATGGTGGCAAACTGCAGTGGGCCTGCTGTAACTCAATTGTGCTGTTCCTATGAAGCCTTACCCTTTTACCCCCCGCTTTCCCTTGCACGAAGAATACTCTGAGGGAGAGAAGCCAATAGGTGAGGGTTATGTCCAGTGGGGCCAAGCCTGCCTGGCTCTTCAACAATGGTGGCAAACTGCAGTGGGCCTGCTGTAACTCAATTGTGCTGTTCCTACGAAGCCTACCCTTCACCCCACTTTCCCTTGCACGAAGCATACTCTGAGGGAGAGAAACCATGGGGTGAGGGGTATGTCCAGTGGGCCAAGCCTGCCTGGCTCTTCAACAATGGTGACCAACTGCAGTGGGTCTGCTGTAACTCAATTGTGCTGTTCCTACGAAGCCTTACCCTTTCACACCCACTTTCCCTTGCACGAAGCATACTCTGAGGGAGAGAAGCCAATGGGGTGAGGGGTATGTCCAGTGGGGCCAAGCCTGCCTGGCTCTTCAACAATGGTGGCAAACTGCAGTGGGCCTGCTGTAACTCAATGGTGCTGTTCCTACGAAGCCTTACCCTTTCGCTTGCTTTTCCTTGCACGAAGCGTACTCTGAGGAGGAGAAGCCAATGGGTGAGGGGTATGTCCATGGGGCCAAGCCTGCTGGCTCTCAACAATGGTGGCAAACTGCAATGGACTGTAACCCAGTACCCCCATCGCCTTCTTTCCCTTGTTGTTGCAAACTACTATATAGGGGAATGTGACCAATGTGGTGTGTGTAATGGCATTAATGGTAAGGTTATACAATTATAATTACCAAACATATAGCTAGCTAAAAAGATATGTGTATTGTAATTTTTTAATAAAAATTTATTATGAATCTACTAATGTTTATGATTATAAATTATTATATTTTTTTTAACTATTTACAAAAATAAAAACAAAATTTTTTTTTAAATTTTTCTTAAACCGGACACCCTCCTATCCAGTCTGGTCAGGCGCCGGCCTATGTGGCGCATCTCCCGCCGTATGCTCTCGAATTCTGTGAGGAAGATATTGAGAGAATTGTGTTGAAGATGTTCGAGCACTTTTCCTAAAGCACCATGCGGGTGATGCAATTTGTGCACCCAATAGCTACTTACAGATACATGGTACTGCAATGCAATAATGTTGCGGTATGTCATAAAAGGAAAGCTCAGTATAAAATATCATTATTTCTAACATTCTTAGTTTATATTATGCATACCTAGTTATGGTACATGGATTTCTACTGATTGGCTGTTGGATGGGTCACACATGCTCAGTTCTCACGTGACAACTGAATCAACCCAGGGACTGGTCAAGGCAAGACCATAATGATCTCTATTAGGGCTCCTGCAAACAGGAAGTTAGTATTTCTTTTAACACAGACACAATGCTGATTTGACAGGTTAAGGTCATTATGATGGAAAAATACTGCTCTTTTTTCTTAAAGGGTATGTCCACCTGAAAATTTAACATTGCCTAAAGTAAAGAGCCCATTTAAATATGCATGATACCTTTTATGGAGTTTGTCTGTGTGCCCTGGTTTGTCCGATGTATGTGCTGTAAATTCGCTTGGCACATTGAATATTCATGTTGCTGCCTTCCCAATAGCAGGCAGTCCGACGTGTGCGCCATCCCGCACATGCGCATCCACCCATGCTGCGTCGGACTCGTCGACCCTGCCCGGCTGAGGGATAAACAGAACATACCGTTCCGGAATGGATTTGTAGGTCTCGGGTCTACACCACACACCACACACACACACACCACACACAACACACCCACACACACACACACACCAGACTTTATGTATGAACTCACACACACACACACACACACACACACACACACACCACACACACACACACACACACACACACACACACACACCAGACTTTATGTATGAACTCTTACGTCTGGATTGGATATTTAGATATTGGGTCTATCTACACACACTCTCCCTGCTTCCCCCGCCACAGAAATGGCACACTTTATGTATGAACTCTCTCCTTTGTCTCTGCCAGCATTGTCTGTTTTACTACAGTTCTGACAATGCAGGAGAGATCTGTTACATAAAGCACAGGTGTCAAGTGGGCGGGACCAAAACGCATGGTAATACCTCATTTTTAATCAGCTACTTCCTTATCCAGCACAGCTAAGGCCACACCCCAAAAAACGAATAGAACTCTAGAGACTGCTGCAAAGGTAGGGAATGGAATTTTTTCAAAGAAAGGCAGGAAAAGGCTTCTGGGGATGGGTACTACCTTATAATGAAAAAAATTTTTTTTTTGATTTTGGTGAATAGACATACCCTTTAAAAGTCTATATATTATCACTGAACTTCCACTTAAAGCGATATATTGCATCATGGGGCACAGATAAACAGCAGGAGGTAATGCTGGCATAAAACATTACGTTTATTGCTAAATTGTATCAGAACATTCTGGTTTTGTATCACTAGGACTGTGCTACATACAAAAATTTTTGGAAGTGGTCAGCCCCCATAAAAGCAATGTCAACCCCACAGTACCCCAATGTTGCATCATGTAGTGTGGATTTTACACTGGGAAAATACAGATATTAATAGTATTATATATAACATTTCATTAACGTTGCTATAGATTACTTACGGTTTTCAATCATGGCTGCCAGAGGGACTGGAGAGGCTGGAGGGGCTGGAGGAGGTGGAGGCCTGGAGGGGCTCGGAGGGTGGAGGGCCTGGAGAGGGTGGAGGGCCTGGAGAGGGTGGAAGCCTGGAGAGGCTGGTCCTGCTTCTAGAAAAAAAAATATTTTATTTCAACAATCACTGTCCAATCCATTAGTAATATTACATGTATAAGAACATTTCCTAAAAGGCTACGTAGTGAACGTTTCTTGGATAATTTTTGACCACAAAAATGCAATGAAAAACTGGTTAAATGAAAGATTTTAAAAAACATTAACTTCACTAGGATGCACTTACGTTGTTGGCTGCAGAAAGGACCTCATCCTCCCACGCTGGCGTCTCATGCGGTAGGGGGGTGGGGGTGGAAGAGTCACATCTGAAGGTTAAAGTAAAAAAAGACAATGATATATCTGAAGGTATTTCTTCAGACCAAAAAAATGAAAGGGAAGGTTGGGAGGGTTGGGGTAGGAGTATATCAGTAGTTGTGTTGTGTTTACCTGTATCTGTTTAGGTTTAGTGGGTATCATTTACCATTTATAAAAAAACCTTTTCAGATCATTATCAACATTTCATTTTGACTTTAGTTGCCCCAGTAGGTGGGAATAGCTGTGTGGGTTTCATGGTATGTGTTTGTTGGACAATGTTGGAAAGGATACTTATGATAATCGCACAGTTGTACTGCACGTTGGACCGAATTTCGTGACTTAAGCTCAAAACTGAGGGACAAGATACAGCCCAAACAATGGGTCGGGGACAATAAATGGGAATGAGAAATGAGAAGAACTGTGATCTGTCTCTCAAGCCAAATTAATAGATTTGTTGCATTTTTTTAACAAACATTTTTATCAGTAAAATAATAAAATTCACTTAATTATGACTGATAATTTCACTAATTATTTGCTGACAATCAAGGTCAATAAAAAGATAAAAAATTGCATAGGATGCACTTACGTGTCTGGCTGATGCCAGGTGCCTCTACTTGGGGCAATGGACTGCCCGGAGGGGTAGTTGGTGGTAGTGCTAAAAAAAAAGGAATTTATTTTAACTGTCATTAAATGTTCGAATATATTTACTAAAACAATTCTCGGAGAATTGTCAAAAATATGTAAACATTTGGATAAGGGCTTGGCCACATCAACGTGTTAAAAAGCACACAATAGTGTGGCACAATTAATGTGATCCTCAACCGTACTGCACTCGCACGGCATTACACACCGAAAACACACGCTTGTATGCTTGTTTCTGGAGCGCTCATGTGCACTGTAATGTGGCCTTGGTCAAATGAAAAATTTTGGAAAAAAATTTTTTTTCAATAGGCTGCACTTACATTTTTCCTCTGGCGGGGACGGTGGTGGTGGTGTGTGTCAGAGGATGAATCAGCTGCAAATTAAAAAATACATAATGAATGATATATCTAAAGGGTATATTTAATTATTACTTTGAATTCTGCTTGAAAATACAGATTAAATAAGGCAATATGTTATAGTTGCTTTAAAAGTCAATCATATTTCTATGGAATGATTTCATAACTTATTCTGCTAAGTATTTATATGTGTGTACTAAGTACTTATATTGTGTGTATGTAGCCATGGAAAGGGAAAATTTGGTTGGGTGTAGGGGAGCATCAGGAGCTGTGTGTACTTGTATCTGTATAGATTTTGTGGGTAACACAACATTTTTTAATTTTTGGGTGTAAAAATAAATATTTGAAGATGACATTTTTGAAAGACAAAATTATTTTTAATAAATGATCAAAATGTCATTTTTGACTTTTCTTCCCTTAAATAGGGCTGCCATGTAACTAAAAGGGTGGGTCGGTAAAGTGTGTTTAACTGTGTCTATGTGTGGGTATCAGTGTGCAATTATAAGGTAAAAAGAATTTAATTTTTAATAATAGATTTCATTTTTAACGTTTTACTTAGCCTTTAAATAAGGCTGCCATGGAAATGGAAGGGTGGGCCACCAAGTGTGTTTACCTGTGTCTATGTGTGGGTATCATTTTGAATTTATAGGTGTTATGTTAAATAAAGTCACTTTTCAGTAATTTAATTTTTGACTTTACTTACCCTTTAAATAGGGCTGATATTGAATAATATAAGAATATAATAATGTAATAATAACCAGTGAATGAAAATACATAGAACTTGGACCTCTCTCTCTCTCAAGCCAAATTTATGGATTAATATAATAAAATATATATAAATATGTTTTTGTCAAAAGTGAATTAAAATATTTTACTACTTATTACAATACAGTAATATAATAAAAGTATACTTGCCTTCTATAAGTTGCCGTACGGTTTCAACATAATGAGGCCTTTGCCTCTTAAGATCAGACCACTGTCTCTGGAGGGTAGAGACAGTGGTCTGGAGCTGAAACGGCGTGCCAGCCGGCGCTGCAGGCCCTCCATTATCGTGCGCTTCCTGCGCCGCACATGCCTGGTACCCAAAGGCATGCTGTCATACCCCCTTGCCAGGAGGTACTGGGTTATATACAGCTGCCGGCAAAACTGGACATTTTGCTGTAACACAGGAAGGATCTAGAAAAAGCAACGGATCATCGAAGTTCCGTGTTCGGGTCCTTATTTCCAAAGAATCCTCGTATTTACGGAAATCCTCGTATTTACGAACAATTCGAAATTACAAATTTTTCCGAAAATTTGAGGATCCTCGAGCAGACCGAATTTTGCGAAGTTCGGACATCTCTACAGACTCTCTTGTTATTTTTATGTCTCTGTCCTGACTAATGTTAAAGATTCTCTTGCCTCAACTTCAGTCCTGCAACTGCCATTTCTTAAATCCTTGTCTGTGGCTCAATCCATAACTGCTTTATATGCAAGTCAACTTTCAAGTTTATGTTACAATCCCTCCACAATGGGCTCTCAGTTGCAAAATGTTGTGTATTTGATGGTTGGTTTGAAATAAACACTATTTAACTTTGTAGTGCGGTCTTCATATTCTGTTTTTTTGTTACTTTACTTTCCTTGGAAGTGGGAAGCATCCCTTGAAGTCAGCACCAGCTGGTTTGTGTGCAATAAATAGGACTATTTGTGTTTTCTATTTACCCCCGTTTAGCCAGGACTTGGCCACACCTGCTTCTCTCTAGGACCAGGACCTGGTGTCAACCTTGCAGCGGTTTGCACTTTTACAAAAATTTGAGGGGCTTACAACCTCAGAGGAATTTGAGAGGGAGATGAATGAAAGACAGCGTTTCATTTTTTTTCAGCATGCTATTCGCCTGGCAATGCACTTTCTACACTTTGTCAATGACTTATTAGACCAGTTTCTTGTTGTTTATCTTGAGGACATTCTGCTAGTCTCTTATAGAGCACGGAACACAGTAATGCAACCCGAGATGGCGATCCCGTAAGTTATATGCCAATGAATAAAATGTATCCACATTGTTGGAATGGCTATCACCTTCAACTTGTAAAGGGGTACAATGTTTATTCAGAATGTTTCCTTGTCTTGCAGGAATACTATTCTGCAGCCCAGCACTTTTTGTTAATTCACTTAATCCTGACTGAAAGGTAAAAGAGGCTACGAGGGCTCGGCTGGGACAAATGTCCGTCAGTCGCTGCAAATTCACGAACAATCGATGCGCATTCCCAAGGGAACCGCACGATCGATTGGAATTTACCAAGACATCCGATTGAACGTCGAGGTCGGTCGCGGCTGGCCGCTACACACCAGCAGATTTTTTCGGCCAACCGACCGAAAGTGCCGTGACTCTGGTCGTTAGGCCGAAAATATCTGCTGGGTGTTACCCAGACTAACCTATTTTAGAGATATTTTTCTAATCTTCCAAGACAAAAATTTTATTCCTGAGGAAGTAAGAACTCCTTTTTACAGCATTGCCCTGACCAACCTCTCTCTGATCAATTTGGAATCTATAGAACTCTTGATTTGTTACAAGAGCTTTTTATTGGCCTGGTTACATTTTTAAAAATACTTTTAAATTTGTGCTTCTGTCTGGTTACATTTTTCCTAAAATAAGGCATCCAGAAAGAAACCCTGGGGATGTCTTTATTCACTTTCTGGAGAACCACCTTCTTATAACAGAGGGCATCTTGCAGTCTCATGTTTTATGAGTAGCATTGCCCACAAATTCTAAGAATCAAGAAGTCATTTCTTACTCGCAGGTTCCCCAGAGTAAAGCGGAGATATGCAAAATCTCCTTTATTGAACCAACCTCTGGGGGTGGACCCAATGTATTTGATTGACAGCAACAATGTTTGTCTGTAGATGTCTGCAACACTAAATAAGTTGTTTAATTCAAATCAAACAGGGATTTAAGACCGGGGGACTGGACATACGTCACTACCCGACGAAGCTTATGTAGAGCGAAACGCGTAGTAGTTATGTCATCCCCAGAAGTAGAACGCTAACCACGTGGTTTCTGAGACCCGCGAGATACAGGGTACAGAGCAGGGAAGCAGTGAGTTACCTACCAAGCTTGGATCCCAAGTGCTGCGGCCACAGGCAGGATCACAACCTAGTCTGGGGGATCACGGGGTACAGTCTGGATGCCCTGACGCGGATAGCACCTATTGGTGACGTATTATAGGATCTGTCATATAGTCTACAGCTCATATAAATAGAATTCTAGCCTTTGGATGCGGCTATCACTTTTCCCATGCTGTTACTTCTCACTTTGTATATACAGAAGAAACCACAGAATCCCCTTTAAAGAAGCAATCTGCACACTCTATATAGAAAAATAAAAATCCTTTATTTAACACTCAGGGACATATCTACCAAATACCTCCTAACTTATTAAAACAATTAAAAATCTAATATATACATAGCGTGTTACCTGTCACATCTATACAAAAGGTGCAAAAATGTATCGAAGTTATATCTATTTATAATACAGTAAAGTGGTACCTCCGTCCTGTTATTGAACAAGCAGTCTCTATATAACAATTAACATCTAGTACACTCACAGTCCTAATTTCACGGACAGGCTAAAGGGACTAACTTGATCACCGATGGGGCTTTTAGCAGCAGATCAGAGGAAATAATCCATCACTCAAAATTAGTGCAGGTCTACCACGCGGGAACGCGTACGCGCTCGCCGATGACGGCTTCAAAATGCGGCTCAGAATCACTTTGTTCCCTGAGGCTATTAAAGCATTAGCCCAGTGTACAAATTTTTTACAGCAGGTGGCGCTCTAACTACATCAAATGTCAGAGTGCAACAATTGTAACAAAATGTATCGGGATCTATCCTCTACAGACTTAAATGTCTAAACAATATTGGTCCTTGTCAAAATATGATTAGTTAGAAAAACACTATCTTTTTATACACTATCTTTTATATAGAGTTACCAATCCTCTCTGATCATCTGTAATTGATATATTTCCATTACACTGGTTTACCACAATTTACCTATAGTTCTGATATTAACTATATTAGGTATCTTAACTAATTTAATATGTTCATTATTCCCATTTACCTTAATATACTAAAGTATTACACAACCTGCATAGTGGCTTAAAATCTAAATTAGATGGATACTAGATATTAGAACATTATTAAACATGATTTAAACAGCACATTTAGAGATATTTATCAATAACTCTAATCTTAACTACATAATTACCTTAAATAATTTGTAGTATTCATTGTTAACATTTACCTAGACTATTGCAAAATCCTAAATATTTAAGAGCCAAATTCGACGGATATTGAATATATACAGACAATCAAAACATGATTAGAACAGCTCATTAACGATATTATAACATCAGATAAAATTCATGTGTGTTAAATATCTCAATCTGCAATCCAATAGTTTGCAGAAATTGAGAGTTCAACTCTCATAATCGAACATCTTAATATCACAATTAGTAACCGGTTTATTGTATTAATAGGGGGGGGCCCCCTACATGTCCACACTCAAATTCATATTTAGATGAAGTGTGAAATTCCAATTCTTCATTTATCCCAGGATTCCTGTATGCTTGTAAAGTATAAATCCAAAATGTTTCTCTTTAGAGCAACTTTAAATTTATATTCCCACCTCTGATGTTTGTTTTCACTTTTTCGATGGCGTAACATTTCAATGTTTTGATGGACATGCTATGATACTCCATAAGTGTCTTGCTACCGAGGACAAGGTCTGCCCTTTTTCCATGTGTCGATTGGCTAAACGAATGTTCGACATATGCTGGCTTAGTCTCTCCTTTAATTTCTGTGTTGTCTTCCCCACATATAAACCTTGACAGCTGCATGTTAAACATAAACCACATTGTAGAGTCACAGTTCATATATGCATTAATGTGGAACTTGTTCTGTTTCTTTGCATCTTGAAAAAAATCTGTTTTTTGTATATGTGGACAGAATTTACATTGGCCACATGGTAGCAGCCCCTTAATTTGTCCCCTGCCTGTCCGTTCTGTCGGTCTCACAAAGTGACTGTTCATTAGTATGTCACCCAAAGTTCTCCCTCTTTCTTGCTGTTATTTGCGAGAATATAGATATATGGTTTCACTAATTCGTCTGAGGTCAAAATGCCCAGTGTCTGGTTAGCATTGATCTTAAGGTATTCCATTGCTTACCATAAGTTGTTATATAACGTAGTTTATTTTCTCTAGTTCTCTGTTTGGGTGTCAGTAACTCCAATTGTGTTCTTTTCTTAGCTAAAAATTACAATGTTTTAAAAGTGTTTTAGGGTATCCTCTGTCCAAAAATCTAGAGGTCAGGTCAATTGCTTCCGATTCGTAACCTGTTCGTCACTGCAGTTACGTCTGACCCTATAGAATTGACCCTTCGGATGCCTTCTATCAGTTTCTCGGGTGGCCACTAGTATAATGTAATAAAGAGTTAGTGGCCGTTTCTTTTCTATATAGACTGGTCTCTAACCTTCTATTCTTGCCAACTTTGATTTTTACATCTAGAAATACTATTTCTGTAGCTGAGAAATTATGTGTTATTTAATGTTTAAGTTGTTATCATTCAATCTTTTCAGAAATATTAACAGTTTTCTTTTCCTCCCTTCCAGATAAATACAATGTCATCAATAAAACGCATCCAGAGGGCTACCATGGATGCCAAACCCTGCTCCGTCTCCTGGGGTGGGAAGACACACTTCTCTTTCCCACAACCCAGGAATAAGTTGGCATACGACAGAGCGCATTTGGCACCCATGGCATCCCTCTGGATTGCAAGTAGTATTGTAGTCGAAGATAAATAATTATGTTCCAAGACAATTTGAGAAGATTGGCAAGGAATTCATACCTTTGTATAAGGCGAATATCGCCTTCTTCTGTATATACATTGTTTTATAATCCCTATCTAGCACCTCCCCTGAATATTCCAGCATTAGGAAAGGGTAAATAATTAATTATTAATACTATTCTATACATCTACTAGTGCCCTATCTCAATTTTGTTTCTTTCTATATTTGTTACTTCTCACTTACTACATTATATATCTTTGGACTATTGAGAAGAATACCACCTAATAACTGTCCCCATATCACTCTACAGGAATGTGTATACCAGAGTTCTGGACTTTGTTAAGTTCCTACCCTTAGGGAGCTTTTAGAGGTTTTTATAGAGGGTTAAAGGACAATTATACTCACCTTCCCTCCGCTCCTCTTCTGTGTTCATTAGCTTTTACCCAGGGTGAGGACCTGAACCGGCTGTTCCTCACCCCTGGGTTCGCGTAACTTACACCAGAGTCTTAGAGCAACCCTGCTCTTGTAGGCTCCGCCCCACGAACCCAGGGTGAGGAACAGCCGGTTCAGGTCCTCACCCTGGGTAAAAGCTAATGAACAGAGGAGCGAGGGAAGGTGAGTATAATTGTCCTTTAAGATATTTTATATATTTTAAGGCTATTATCTATGTGTTATATTTTATATAGGATTATACATGCACTGGTGCCTGTAGTAGATTTTTGGGCTGGCCAGCCTTTTGTTTGCTCTATATTCACTTGTTTTATTATATATATAATTTTAATAAATAATATGTTATATAGTTATGTTATTTAGTTTGATCCTTTTTCATATATATATATATACAGATTGCCACTTTTATTTATTATCTTTCTGTACTGCTCTGTCAGTCAGGAATCTTCCTTTTTTCTGAGTAGGGGAACTTCAAGGGCTTCTGTAGTTGGGTTTTAGATATATACTTCCTTTTCTTTTTATACTCCTTTATGTCCCTTACCTTATGCATGTGTCCTGAACCGCTGGCTTAATAACATGCATATAGCCTAATATACTGTATAAGCCAATCTATATCATATCTCTGCCCTTACTACTCTTGTTTCTTAGATTTTGTGGGCAATGCTATTCATATACATGAGACTGCAAGATGCCTTCTGTTATAAAAGGTGGTTTTTTTTGCTCAGTGGAGGGCTTTTTGCTCCTTTTGGCCCTCCTCTCCCTAAGCTTTCTAGCTGCCTCTACTACCCATCACTTTCTGTAACACCTAGGCCTAGCACTTGGGCTATGATCTCTATGGACTTTACAGTAGATGTAACAATTTATAATTCCATCTTTTTGTTGTTGATAGGTTCTCCAAGATGGCTCACTTTGTTCGGAAATTATCAGACCTGCTGATATTTTGTCTGATTGAGGGGTCTTGTTCACCTCATCCACAGTGCAGTGGTCAGGCTGAGTGAATGAGCCAAACCTTGGAACAATATCTTAGGCGATTTACTTCTTCTTCACAAGAATTTGGTCACTTTTCTGCTTCTAGCAGACTTTGTGTATAACAATTCTGTCTATTCTGCTACAAAAATGATCCCTTCTTTGTTGATATGGTTCACCATCCAGCCTCTCTTTTCTGATATTGCTCCTCAGACTGAGATATTAGTTCTCCAGTCCAGGTTGGCCTCTATTCAACAAAATACGATAAGAAGTTTGCAAATAAACTTAGCAGGAAGATATCGAATTTAAGGTTGGATTTAAGATGTGGTTGTATGTGGCCAGTTTGATAATCAGGGTACTACCAGGGAATCTAGAACCTATGTTTGTGGGTTTTGAACTTCTCATAGTTTGGCAAGAGGTTGCGTAACCTTGGGATGCCCTGACCTTTGACCCTTTACTGGATTTTGGCTACTGTCCCAGGTTGTTCCACTACCTGCTGTGCTCCACCCTCCTGTGCCTTTTTAGCTGTGACAGTTGCTTCTCTCTGGGGCTACAACCTGTTTTTTTTCATGCAGAACAACATCCCCACCATTAAGGGTTCTGGTGAAGACGGTTAGTGTAATCAAAACTGTCCAGGGTGAGGAGTCAAAACAACATTGTGCATGGCAGATAATTGGTTCAGGCTTGGTGCCTATCATTATGCCAAACAGATGTGATGGGGCATTAAGTTGCAGTTTTAAAGGTGACTCATGCACAGGTTAGGAAGATAAAATAATAAAAAGTAATTATATTCCTTTAAGAATAATACATATAATTAATAAATAAATAAATAATAACAGATTAATCATTATGTGATGGAGCCCCATTTTATGCACTGCACAACAAGCAGCATTTTTTGTGTGGATAACATGTTCTCTGTTAACGTAAATTGCATTGCAAATTAACAGTATCCCCTCTCTATTGTGTCCTGTATGCAGGGCCATCTCTAGGCATAGGCGACCTAGGAGAACTAGTAGGGCAGTGAAGAGTGGAGGGTACCATAAAATTTTTCTTTTAATTGCGGTATCCTTATCAACCAAGATCATAAGTTACCTATCTAGTTCACTGTAGCCTTGCTGTGTACATACAGTTAAATCATGCAGTCTTTTCTGACACTTTGTATTTATACCACAAATGCACAGAGGTGATGGAATATCTTTATTTTGATCAATACAGTCCTCTGTACTTTCATTGTGAACACAAGGTGTCAACCAAACATACAGGAAGATTCTCTATCCAGATTTTCTAATCTACATAAAGACTAATGCAAAAGGTGATTTGGGTCAATGGAGTTTGAAAGGGCACCAAAGTAGATTTGCTTACAACACCAAATGGCCAGACCGGGCCCTGACAGCACCCTCCGCACATTAAGGTGATGGTTTTTCAGCAAATACTGTCAGTTTAATGGTATTTACTGAAATTGGGCATGTGTATGGATATGCAGTAGTTCTCATAGTAACATATAATTGAGGTTGAATAAAGGCAAACGTCCATTAAATTCAAACTTAACACGCTATTCTTTAACCCTACCTAACATTTGATCCAGAGGAGGCAAAAAAAAAAGGAGGGGTGGGGAATTCCTTCCTGACTCCAATGGCATCGTAAAGTATTCCCTGGATCAACCAGAACTACAGTATTTGTATTATTACATAATTCACATATTTTTAGTTTTAGAAACTTATCTAGGACACTTTTCAAGTGGTCAATGAACTGGCATTACCCATCTGCTGAAAGACAGCTCCACATTTTTATTGTTCTCACTGTAAAAACCTTTCCTAACCTGAAGATGAAATTAAATCTTAATCTTAAAGAATGTACACAAGTTTTCTGATATGACCTATTGGTTTATGTATGGCCCATTAATATATTTGTATAAAGTGATCATTACCCCCGCAATGTCGCTGCTCCAATTTAACAGCCTAACTGCCTAATCTGCCTTCATAGTCAAATCCCTCAATTATTTTAGTTGCCCCCTCTGAATTGCTCCATTTTCAAAAGTGTCCCTTTTGTATATGGGATTCCAAAACTGCACCATATATTCCAAATGAGGCCTTACCAGTGCCTTGTAAAGAGGTAGAATAATATTTTTATCTCATGAATCTATTCCCCTCTTTATACAAAAAATAACTTGCCAGCTCTAGCTGTTGCTGCTTGGCATTGTTTGTTACGCTAAGTCTGTATCTACTACCAGAACCGCAAATCTTTTCCATTGGAGATTCACTTAACAAGCGATTATTTGTGGTGTAGGTGGCCACTGATTGTTAAATAATAAGCACACTGTAAAAGCAAGTTAGGGTTATTTGGCAGCAGCACTTTAAAAAAAAATCTGTTCCCTTTTTCTTTTCTCTAGGTCCCCCTAGCCTACCTTTCTGTTATGACATCTTGGATCTGCATTGTAGACTCTGTAGCTCCACCCTCTGATACTTCCTGGACCGCCTTCTTCTTAAACCTCCAAAAGCAGTGTCCGTCTGCTTTGTTTTGGTCTAGGGAGGCACATTTGTACATGGATAAAATTGGTTAATGAATAGGATGCAGAGAGTATTTGTTAATGGGGCTTCATCATTATGGACTAAAGTGCTAAGTGGGTGCCACAGGGTTCTGTGTTGGGGCCGCTTCTATTAATCTGTTTATTAACGATTTGGAAGTGGGTATTGTCAGCAAGGTTTCTGTGTTTGCTGATGGCACAAACTTTTTTGACCATTAAATACTTCAGAGGATGTGCAATTTTGTTGTAGGTTGTCTGAAACGTGTAAGGCCAGAGGCGTTTATGTTTTTTATGTTCTGGCTCAATAAAAGATTTGTTTGATTCACTTACCTCACCTCAGTGATTCTTTTTCCGGAGTGCACACCTATGCCAACTTGGGGAGTAAGTTGGATGCTTGTATACTGATACGGACAAGCGAAGGGTCCGGGGCTGGTAGCCTGGGCCACCCAGTGGAGGGGTGAGTCGTTTGTTGTTTTGGAGACAAGTGAATTATTGTATTCCGCACAAACAAGCGAGGCAGTTGTGAGCCGAGCGGAGGGTCTGGGGGCAAGAGGCACCCGGACTACACTGTGATAAAAGTTAGCTTATTGCTTTTTGAAATTATGGGGAATGTATAAAACTAAATCAGGACGTACACAGTGTTTTGGCCTTAAGTCGTGGCACTTGTCTCACTATTGGGTATTGCCATATATATATTTTTGCCTTTATTATATGATCTAGATAATTGTCACGTTGGGCTGATGAGTGTGGCAGATGAGATTCAATGTTGATAAATGTAAGGTGATGCATTTTGGACTTTAAATCTTGTGGCTGCTTATACTATAAATGGCTCTGTTTAAGTGCAAATCCCTGTTGGAAAGGGATCTTGAGTCTTGGTGGAGAACAAACTTAAAGCTAGGCAGTGCTTGCTAGGCGGCAACAGCCAAAGCCAGCATGTATAAAAGAGGTATGGATTCAAGGGAGGAAATGTTTTTTCTCCCTCTTTACAAGCATTGGTAGGCCTCATTTTTGAATAGAGCATTTCAGAGGACACTGGACATCCCTTAAGACTTGAAGAGAAAATGTTTATGGCTTCAATATAGGAAAGGGTTTTTCACTGTGAGAATGGTAAAGCTATGGGAATGTCTTCCAGTGGATGTTTTTATGGCAGGTTCTTGGTCCTTTAAAAAAAAAGCTGGATGAGTTTCTGCAAACAAGGATGTTTGTAAGTTACTGGTATAATCCATAAATAGTAGGTTGATCCAGGGAAATTTCAGATTTTTCTGAATTATTTTCCCCTTCATAAATTTGGTTGTTTTTTTTTTTTGCCTTCCTCTGGATTAACAGTTAGACGGAAAGTGAGGATATTGCTAGGTGGGTTGGTGGGTATGTCTTTATTCAACCTCAAATACTACACTATTATATACAGTTCCTGCTATAGGATTCTCTATAGTGTATATAGAGGGGGGGGGGAGTGTTAGCACATTATCCTCTATAAACCATCTCAGCCCCATTATTTAATGGTCCCCACATTCTCAGTCCTTTTCTTTTACTATTGATATACTTTTGGGGTTGGGGTTGGACTTGCTAGTTTAATTGCTTTCTACACTCATTATTACAGCTTTTATACTCCCGTAAAGCCTGTTTAGTTCTGTCTGATTTTTTTTAAAAAATCCCCCCACGGGAAGAATTGTTTATTTACTTGCGTACACATGGCAATACCACAACTAACACCTGTATAATAAAGATATCAATCTAACAGTTTAGAACATTTTGTCTGCATTAGTTTAACATTCAATACTAATACAAATTTAAAACATTTCTCACCTTATAACTTTAAATTATAACGTTTTGGGTGATTATGATGGGTTTACTTTCAAGCCTGGCTATCCCATGTTTCTTTCTCACATGTCTCTTTTTATTTTAGTTTATGCATGTTAATGGGAATTTTTTTTTTTCATATTTGGTTGGGCAACCCCTCTGTTGATAGATTAGTTTTTTGTGAGGTAAGACTGCATTTACTATTGCTTTCATTCTCCTATCTCAAGAATTAGGGGTAAGATATTTTTTGGGATATAAGTTTTTTGGCTAGGAATAATACTTCTGTTAAAAATATTTGTGGAACTTGTCCACCTGTATATGGCTTGTTTATGTTAAGAATGCACATTTTGGGGTCTGGTCCCTCAGGTGAACCCATGTGTGTCATGCAGAATGGTCTGTGACCAGTAACCTTGTAGGCGTGGGCATGTCCAATTCATATGAAAAAATTTGCCCGGGTGTGTTTTGGAATTTTGGGCTTAGGGGGCTCTTTTCTGGTCTAATTTGGATATCCGAAGGGTGTTAGTTCTGTGTAGTACATACAGTTGGTTAGTTCCTCCCATTCTTCCTCCTCAAATTGTCCATCTTCTTGGCCAGGGTTGTTGGATGTTGCCGGTGTCAGTATGGGAGTTAATCTGGATATCAATTTTGTTGACTGGTTTGACAATATAGTTGTGCAATGGGGTTGTTGACCAGTTTTGGAGTTCCTGGGGGCAACTGTGGGGCTAAGCATGGCGGATTTGTAAATACCTAATAGCATTCTGTTTTGTAGATGGAATTCCGTCTGTAATTGTCAAAAGTTTTTATTGTTCCTGACGTCATAATATGTGCAAGAAGTGGATATTTGAATTAATACCAAAATACTGTTTGGAGTATGCTTTGGACTCTTTGGCTGTGGCATTGCAACAGGGGGTCTGTAGATTGATTTTGGGTTTCCGTTCTTTTGAGAGTTAATCCCATATTTGTTGGATTTAGGCCTCTCATGATTAGGTATACTGGATCTGGATATTCTTCAGAGTCTGGGGAGACATCAGTTGTGATGGCCCTTTCAGATTCCAGATTCTCTTCAGTGGAACATATGGGATATTTGTGCAGCCAGGTAGTATTTTACAAAGTCTGTCTGTTGTATAATAATGACCTGGTATAATGAGAACCTTCACAAACATATTTACAAAGTCTGGTAATGCGATTCCGCCCATCTCTTGTGGCTTTGCATATGTGTCAGGCCAGTTTGTATCTAGTTTGCCCCACAGGTGGATTTTAGTATAGTTTCACAACGTTTTAAATGTTTGAGTGGTATAAATATTGGGGAGTGCAATAAAAAATATAAAGAGCTTTGGGAGTAGAATCATTTATGATTATTTGCTCTGCCCATTGCTACCGTAGGCGGTAATTTGGGCCCATATTTGCGTTTGTGTTTCAATATTGTATGAGGGTTCTAGGTTGAGTTTAAAGTACTCAGTGGGGTACTAGATTTGGATTTCAAGGTATTTAAAAACGCTGACTTTGATTAGTGTTGTATCATCCACTTGGGCTGTTGGTCTGTGTGGTCTATAGGTAAGATTGTGGATTTAGTCAGTTAATATATAGACCTGATAATTCTCAAAATGTTTGATTATTTTGAAAGAACGTTTAAGGCGTTCATCTGGGTTTGGAGGTATGATATAAATGGTCGTCTGCAAAAACTGACTGTTTCTTCTTTAAATTAGCCCTTATGTAAACCTTGTACAACTGGGTCTTGTCGAGTTGTATTGCATGGTTCGATAGCTAGCACGACAGCAGGGGTGAGAGTCCTGGCCCGAGAGCAGTACTCCATATTTGTTCTTCCTTCTCTCTCCAAGAGGCACCTTTGTGGTGTCACCTACTCTGACCATCTCATACAGTTGCAACAGCTACTCTGTGGCTAATGTTTTCAGCTCTGGGTCAATCCTGCCTGGCCCGAGAGCAGTATTAGATACATATAGATAGATAGATGAGAAGTAGATAGATCATGAAGCTAGATAGTGAATAGAGCGATAGATGAGAGATAGATAGATAGATAGTAGATAGATAGATAGATGTAGCCAGTACACAAAATGTATTTTTTTTTTCATAAGACTAACCAGGTCTTATGAAAATTCAAGTATTTATTCACATACACACACCAAGTGCAAACATTTCGGCTGTGCTTATACATGGAAAACACATGAAGTTTCCACCCACGGACCTCTAGTGATGTGCTCTAATTTACCCATTTTTGTGTAATGACTAGCATACATGGATCTGATTGATTGAGGAAGACCCAAGGCAGACTGGAAAGAAAGTTTTAGTAAGGTAGGTGCACACTATGTGCTTATAGATAGATAGAAGATAGATAGATAGATAGATAGATAGATAGATAGATTATAGATAGAAGGATAGATAGATGAGTACCCACTTGAGTACTTCAAACTTCAACTATAGAACATTCATACAATATTGAAACAAAAAACGCAAATCTGGGGCCCAAATTACCACTAGGTAGCACATGGGCAGAGCAAAATATCATCCAAATGATTCTACTCCCGAAGCTCTTATATATTTATGCACTCCCCAATATTTCACCACATTTTTTAAAACAAATGAAACTATACTAAAATCCTTCTATGGGGCACAATAGATCACAAAACTGGCTGACACATACTTGCAAAGAACACCAAGAGATGGCGGATCGCATACCAGACTTTGTAAACATACACCTTGGCTGCACAAATATCCCATATGTGCAGGAGAGAATTCTTTAATATCTGCAAAGGGCCATACAACTGATGTGTCACCCCAGACTCTGAAGAATATCCAGACCATCACACTGATGGGTCTCCACCAGACTCTGAAGAATATCCAGATTCCAGTATACATAATCATGAGAGGGCCTAAAATACCAACAAGATATGGGATTAGTAGATGATATAGAATGATAGCTGCTGTGTTTACCCTGTCACACCCCATGGGCTCCAATGATGCTGCTCTGATTGGGATCGCGAGGATGTTACAGACTTATCTTCCAAGCCCCTTGATGCGCATGCTGACCATCTGTATTCCTACTGGGCCATACGGGAAAAAACCGTTTAGGTGTATGTTTGGAGGGCACTGTAGGGGGCACTGTATCTGTGCAACAAGGCCCCCTACTTGCCCCAGTGTGGAGCGCTCCCAGTGCAGCTGCCTGAGCACATGACTTCCCCCCAAGTGCTAATGGTAGATGAGGCGCATGATCGTTATATAGGGTATTGAGAAATATTAGGTTTGTGAAGATATAGTTGTGTTTACACCCCTGTCCGTTACTGTGGGTTACTTGGAGATATTCAAATAACTGATAGGTAGATAAGCGGACCGGAGCTGAGGGTTCGTGAAAGGGGGGTATAAATGCAAAGGCAGACAGAAAGAAGAAAGCAATTAGTGGAGCTGTGTACAGGAAAGGACAAAAATGGGGGGTATTGGGTGTTTTTTAGTTTTAATAATTGGGGTGTGATGTTAATAAGCTCCAAATGCCCAGTGAGGGGGAAAGTAGATAGAGTAGAAAAATGAATCTCCATATTCATGTTGATGAAGCTGAGCGGGTATGGGCATATTTCTGGTATTTTATTGCTCACTTAGAGGTATCAGTTCTTAAATTTTCTTTATGAGCCATTTTCTTTTCAACAGACGGTTTACAAGTTTTTAAAACTAAAACAGGCAGGATGCGGTGTTGGATCTGCGGTTGGATGATATCTCGCTGAGCTCATTTTTGGAATGGATGAAAGTATAAGGGTAATAGTGGATCTGATTTTTTGTAGTGTCATTGTAAATATAAGGTTTGCAAAAAACAACCTATATATTAAAACCAAAAAAGTGCTGGGACGGTAAAAAAAAACTTGTAACTTACCCAAGCGGAAATGTTGATTATGTTTGTTAAAGGATACGTACACTGTAAAAGCAGGTTAAGTTAAATTTGAAGCAGCAGCTTAAAAAATCTCCACCCCCCTTTTTTTTTTAATCTAGGTCCCCTTCTGTGAGGGCTACCCCTTTTTGCTAACATCCTTATGTGCCAGTGAATTCTGTTAGCTTCCTCCCTCTGAGAACTTGTTGGAATAATTTCTCCTTGTTTTTAAGTCTCCAAAAGCAAGTGATTGTTTCGGTCCGGCCGCGATGACATCACGTTGGTCACGCCCACCTGGATGGAGAGAAAAGAAGGCGCTTACGGGTTTTGGTTGTTGGTTGTGAAACGATCACTTGGCTTTTGGAGCAAGTCTCAGACGAAGGAGGCGCCTAAAAAAGGACTTACACTGCACATCCAAGATGTCAGCAACTTTTAACAGAGCAGCAAAAGGTAGGCCTCGAATGGGACCTAGGGAAAAAAGATTTTTTTTTTCTTTTTCTATTTTAAAGCTGCTGCTTTTCAATTTAACTTAACTTGCTTTTTTACGGTTTTCTTTGTTTTTTTGTGTTTTTTGTTAATTATCCTTTTAAAGGATCACTCCTTTCATTGAGAATGGGGGGATGTGTTCAAGGAAAAGATATTGAGCAGGGAAGTGGGACACCCCCAATTTTTACAGAGATAATAAAACAATTTTTATATTGTCTGTAAATTATACCTTTATGAGACAAGTTTAAAAAATTAGTCCACTCTTGCGGACTTAAGGCTTGCCGGGGTTAAAAAAAATTTGGGAAATAGAAAAAAGAAAAAGACTAATTTTTAAAAATGTAAAATTCAAAAAAGGCTATTTCAAACAGCTTAAATATTAAGACACAGAGCGAAATGCGGCCAGGTTACTAGTTTAACCCAACAAAACCAAGAGCACCCCCCCCCGTAAGTAATCAAAACTGAGCACAACTGAGGGTACACTATTACACAACAAAGGATTGGGTACAATACTTGGGCCAATATTACCCCCAAAAAACTACTAAGCTCAATAACACCACATGACAACCTTCCAAATGTTTACTTTTGTACAATCATACCATATTTATACCAACGCTACCACCCGAAAGAACGAGAAGCTAGAAAGCCAAACAGAAACTGAAATACGGTTTGTGAAGCTACGCAGCACGCAAATAGACAAAAAAAATCCCAAAGGTATAGATGGCCTTACGACCAAAAAATTTTATTTACTCATACATAGAGATATTTTTTAGGATGGCTCATTAAAATTGCTAACTGGATTCAAAAAACAGGCACAATCAGGCTTACTTAGCACAATCCAAAGCACCTAAAAACCCCCTCCCCCAAAATCCGGGAAAAAGACCCCAAATTAGACACCCCAGGAATATATATAGGCCAGTGATCTCTTCTAAAGTGGTGGGATATTGTTTTTAAAATCCTGAAACATGGCGCCGTAAACTTACTAGAACACCGCCCTAGAGAAAAAGCTGTGAGTGACAAAGATAATTAAAAAGGTAGTTATACTGTCCATCAGGACCCCACCGAATAGCCAAAAACGGATTCAATGCGCAGGGGAAGGGGGTGGAAGAGAGCTAGAAGTAGGCGCAATAGCATTTTGAGCTCTGTAAAATGGCACATCCGTACTTATGGCACACACTACCCAAGGATTTGGTTTGGGCCCCAACTTTTAGTTTAGGAAGTTATTGATACGATGTGTTATACTTTTCAAAAGTACGGTGCATTGTTTTTGCGCCCCAAGATTTTGTAGTAATGGGCAATATGGATGGTCTTGTCAGAAGGAATTCCCAATGACCAGAGCACCGAAACGAAAGCAGGGATGCCCACCTATCACCCCCTGCTGTGTCGTTGCTAGCTACATCGAACCATTAGCCAATACAAACTCAGACACCAAGACCCAGTTTGTACAAGGGTTACCTAAGCGCTAATTTAAAAGAAAGAAACAGTCCGATTTATATTGCAAGACGACCAGTTTATATCATACCTCCCAAAACCCAGAATTGAACCCGCCGTCCTCTTTCTTAAGATCGTTCTTTTCAAAGATAATCAAAATCATTTTGGAGAATTATCAGGTCTATATTATTAACGGCTCATAAATCCAACACTCTTACCTATAGTGACCCACACAGACAACAGGCCAAAGTGGGAATGATACGACACTAATCAAATGTAGGCTTTTTTTAAATACTTTGAAATCCAAATCAGGTACCCCCACTGAGTACTTTAAAAACTCAACCTAGAACCCTTCATACAATTATTGAAACCACCAAACGCAAAATATGGGCCAAATTACCAGCTTAGGTAGCAAGGGGGCCAGAGCAAAGATCATCAAAATTGATTCTACTCCCAAAGCTCTTTATTATTTTTTTATTGCACTCCCCAATATTTTTATAACACTTCAAACATTTTTTAAAACACAGTTGTTGAAAAACTATACTTAAAATCCACCCTGTGGGGCACAACTAGATACAAAACTGGCCTGACACATACTGCAAAAGACCACAAGAGATGGGCGGAATGCATATCTTACCAGACTTGTAATTTGTTTGTGTAAATATGTTTGTGAAGGTTCTCATTTATCCAGGGTCATTATGATACAACAGAAGGGGGACCTTTGTTTAACAAAAATACTACCTGGCTGAAGATATAAATATCCCATATGGTTCCACTGACTTAAGGCATCTGAATCTGAGAAAAGGGCCCATCACACTCCCGATTTGTCTCCCCCCAGAATTTGAAGAATATCCAGATCACGTGCTACCTAATCATGAGAGGCCTAAAATCCAACAAAAAAATATGGGACTTTAAACTTCAAAAAAGAAACAGGAAATACCCAAAAAATCCTACAGACCCCCTGTTGCATTTTGCCACAGCCAAAGAGTTCCCACAAGCATACTCCAAACAGTATTTGGTTATTTTTATAATGTCAATATTCCACTTCTGGCACATATTGATGACGGTTTCATGGAACATAAAAACTTTTGACAATTTACAGACGGAATTCCATCTACAAAACAGAATTGCCTATTTAGGTATTTACAAAATCCGCATGCTTTAGCCCCAACAGTGCCCCCCCAGGAAACTCCAAAACTGGCAACAACCCCATTGAATCAACTATATTGTCAAACCACGTCAACAAAAGTGAATCAAGATTTATACTCCATACTGACCACCGGCAAAAAAACATACCCAACAAAACCTATGGCCAAGAAGATGAGAGGAAGATGGACAATTTTGAGGAGGAAGAATGGGAGGAAACTAAAACAACTCGTACTGTACTACACCAGAAACCTAAACAGCCCATTCGGATATCCAAATTCAGACCAGGAAAAGACCCCCCCGCCCATAAGCCCAAAATTCCAAACACACCCGGGCAAATTTTTTCATATGAATTGGACATGCCCACGCATTCAAGGTTATGGTCACAGACCATTTCTGCATGACCACCATGGGTTTCACCTGAGGGACAGACCCCAAAAATGTGCATTCTAACAATAAACAAGCCATATACAGGTGGGACAAGTTCACAAAAATTTTTTAACAGACGTAGGATTCCCAGCTCAACAAAAAACTTATATCCCCAAAAAATATATATTACCCTAATTCTTGAGATAGAGAATTGTGAAAGCATAGTAAATGCAGTATTACCTCACAAAAACGAATCTATCAAACAGAAGGGTTGGCCCAACCCAAATATGGGAAAAAAAAAAATTCCAGTATACATGCAATTAAACTAAAATAAAAAAAGAGACATGTGAGAGAAAGAAACAGGGATAGCTCAGCCTTGGTGAAAGTAAACCCATCCATAATCACCCCAAAACCTTTTATAATTTGTGTTAAATTTTTATAAAGGTGGAGAAAGGGGGAAAGGGGGAAGGGAGGGAAGGGGAAACGAAAAGGCAGACAAAGGGGGGCGAAAAAAGGGGAAGAGGAGAGAGTGAGGATACAGGGGGGAAGGGGGGGAGGGAAAGGGGGACGCAATTGGAAAAAAACAAGGCGGACGGGGGGAGGGGATGGTGGTTAAAAAAAGCAGGACAGAACTAAACAGGCGGGCCAGGGAGGTGAGAAAAGCGGGGGAATAAAGGACGGGGAAGAACGCCCCTGGGGAAATGTGAAAACTGAGCAAGGCCAACCCCAACCCCACCCAGGCGATGCCCTCGTAACCGCCCCGCTGCGACTGTGGGCGGCTTCGCCCCTGGTGCTGCGCGTTGTGTCTCTTCTGCGCTCAGTGTCGCTCCGGGTCCCCCTCCACCTCTCTCCGCGCGCCCTCTTTCCTGATGTGTGTGGCCTGGTGTCGGCTTGTCCGGTGCCCCTCAGCCGTCCCCCGGGCCGGTCTCTGTTTTGACCGGCGCCTGCCGGACAGCGCTGCAAACCGAAACAACCACCCAATATGATTGTCAACGAGTTATACCAGACTGATTTAGGCCGACTTTCAGGGCAAGTCCACGGTAGGAATTCGTCCCACTATAGGCTAACCCGCCGGACGCCCACCCACCTAACTATTCAGTGTTTGCAGAAAGAAACTCCTCCAGCTCTTGTTTTTTTTTTTTGCTAAAGTGAACCAATGGGAAAATGCCATAAACACATCATGGAAGACATTCCATTAGATTTACCATTTCCATGGAAAACCTTTCCTATCTGACAGCCAAACATTTTATCTTCAAAGGTCTAAGGGAGTGTCCACGTGCCTCTGACATGCTCTATTTCAAAATGACGTCGTCTTTTCCCCACCACTTGCTCTATCAATATCTAGACAAACACCCTCCCTTATCCCTCCCCCTCTCTCCTTCTCTTCTTTTCTTCCTTTTTTCCCCCTCTTTCTTTTCTTTTCCCTTTTTCCTCTCTTTCCCCCTCTTCCTCCCCTTTTTTCCTTTCTTCCCCTTTCCTCCTTTCTTTCTTTCTTCTTTTCCCCTCTTCTTTCCTCATGTATGGATAGATAGATAGATAGATGATGATAGATAATGATAGATGATAGATAGATAGTAGATTGATAGATAGATAGATAGATGTAGATAGATTGAGATAGATAGATGATAGATAGATAGATAGATAGATAGATAGATATATAGATGAGATAGATAGATAGTATAGATGACCGACAGACACAGATGGATAGCAGACAGATATACAGAGAAATATTCAGATGGGCAAACACAAGATAGATAGAATAGATAGATAGACAGACAGACAGACAGACAGACAGACAGACAGACGATAGATAGATAGATAGATATAGATAGATAGACAGACAGACAACAGATGTAGACAGACAGATATACAGAATAGTACAGATAGGCAAACACAGATAGATAAATAGTATAGATAGATAGATAGATAGATAGATAGTAGTATAGAGAACGACAGACAGACAGACAGACAGATAGATAGATAGATAGACCGACAGACACAATGGATAGACAGACATATACAGGGAAATATTCAGATGGGCAAACACAGATAGATAGATGGATTGATGGATGGATGATGGATGGGTAATTAGATAGATAGATAGATAGATGATGATAATAGATAGATAGATAGTATGAGATAGAATAGATAGATATAGATAGATAGATAGATAGATAGATAGATAGATAGATAGATAGATAGATAGACCGACAGACCAGATGGATAGACAGACAGATATACGAGAAAATATTCAGATGGGCAAACACAGATAGATATTGGATTGATGGATGGAGTGGGTAATTAATGATAGATATAGATAGATAGATAGATAGATAGATAGAATAGACTGACAGACACAGATGGATAGACAGACAGAATAACAGAGAATATTCAGATGGACAAACACAGTAGATAGGTAGATAGATAGATAGATAGATGATAGATAGATAGATAGATGATAGATAGATAGATAGATAGATAGACCGACAGACACAGATGGATAGACAGACAGATTACAGAGAAATATCAATGGGCAAACACAGATGATAGATGATTGATGGATGGATGGTAATTAGATAGATAGATAGATAGATAGATAGACCGACAGACACTGATGGATAGACAGACAGATATACAGAGAAATATCCAGAGGGCAAACACAGTAGATAGATAGATAGATAGATAGATAATAGATAGATAGATAGATAGATAGACACAGATGGATAGACAGCAGATATACAGAGAAATAGTCAGAAGGGCAACAACAGATAGATAGATAGTAGATAGTAATAGATAGATAGATAGATAGATAGATAGATAGATAGATAGATAGATAGACCAACAGACACAGATGGATATACAGACAGAATATACAGAGAAATATTCAGATGGGCAAACACAGATAGATAGAGTGATGGATGGATGGATGGATGATGGGTTTAGATAGATAGATAGATAGATAGATAAAGACCGACGAACACAGATGGATAGACAGAGAGATATACAGAGAAATAGTCAGATGGCAAACACAGATAGATAGATGGATTGATGGATGATGGATGGATAGATAGATGGATGATAGATAGATAGATAGATAGATAGATACCGTTTGAAAAATTATCGAAATTCCACACTTTGTGCTGGTGATCTGTAAATTTCAGCTTGAAAACTATGGAAGATTGGTTCTGGTACATGGGGGTTCAATGGAACATTTTTCGTCTAGCCCAATCACATTTGTTCTTTTTGGTAGACCTGTCAATATGAACATTGAAGAGTATGAAAATGTTATTTTCTGCAAATTGCTGCACTTTGTGGCAAAAACATTATCATATATATTTTTTTGCCAAGTCCAAGGTGGTGAAAGTGCATTTTGCGGACTTTTCTGAACTCACAATAGGTACTGTTTGTGCATGGAGAGATCCATTATTATATAATTTCTAACAAATTGCTATGGCCTATTGTCCCCTAACAATGTAGCTAGTCCAAAAATTAGGGGATTGACTATACTGCAAATTGAAAAAATTAATCTGAGTGAGTTTTACACTATTTATTTTAGCTTTTTTTGAAAAAATACCTAATGTGTAGCTATTTTTACATAACATTTACATGTTCTGTGTGTATATGCCTGTTCTTTTGTGTTACTTATTTACAATCAGTATGCCCTCATCCAGGGATAGGAAATATTCCAGTTTCACTTATTCATTCATTAACCTGACCGTTTCACTATATTACAGAGAAGCTTCTCTTTGCCAAGCAAGTCCCTTTGTTAAGAATTATGCTTGGCCACATAAACGTTTTAACACCGTGATTGCAATCCGATCGTATGTTTGTGCCACACTAGGTGCACGATGCACGCTGCGATCCGTTAACCGGAGTGCATGTAATCCGCAATTTTTTGCAATCGTATTCACTCCGGGCGCAACAGCATGCACACAGCAATGTGCACGGGCGTACCAGAAACGCACGCTTATGTGTCCCTTTCTGGAGTCTCTTACGCGCTACAATGTGGCCTCAGCCTAAGTCTCATATAAACCACACAAAAGAAAAACCATGGCGAAGTCTGGAAGAAAAACACTTTTCCAAAACAGGGAACAACTTTATTTATAATCAGTGATATCCAACCACTCCCAAATACTGCATTAGATTAGCAGTAGTGTGGGTAACGATAAAGCAATTCTATTGTCTTAAGTCCTGTATCATGGCAAAAAGAGAGGATACTACTTCCACACAACGCCACAGTCAGTAACATGCAAGTTCCCTAAAATGATAGCCTGCTGATTAGTAATAATATAGTTTGTGCCGAATTTTTAATCATACAGTAGCAATACGTATCAAAGCAACGTCTGTTGCCTAGTAAATGTGGGTTTGTCATGGAGGTAAATAGAGGTTTTACTGACACTGGAGTGGTTTTGAATATTCTTGAGTTCATTAACTGTCATTATTCTGTTTTCTTTCATAACCATAAACAGTATCATTTATATTTAATGGATAAAGATGCCCATACACTAGTAACTTAATTGCAACATTCCTGTGACTTTCCCTGAAAGGATTTTCAGATCCACTTTACAACTTATAACTGTAACGTCGATCATAAAGAGTAATCTGGCCTTGAAACGTAGCTGGACTGTTGCAATTTAGAACCACTGGGACGAAGATTTTAAAGCCAATCAGACCTTAATCAAAACAATATCTTCATAATGTATGGCCAGCTTTAGAACATTGTTTGAGCTATGTAGTTAAAGGGTAAGGGCTTGGCCCCACTAGTGTGTTATTGCTGCGTTTTGCGGCCCGTTCATGACATTATATTTATAATGTAAATCATGGGAAATAGGCCCCACTGTGAGCTCTGTTTATATTGTGCTTTGATAATGCCTGCGTTCACTCTTTCTGGTCCGTTTTTTCTAAAAAGTCTATGGAATGCATGGAAAAGCGACACAACCAATATGGCACTAGTCATCCGACTGGCTTTCTCAATTCAGAATGACTTGTACAAGAATCTGTGGCAAAAATCATTCTGAATTGAGAAAGCCAGTCGGATGACTAGCGAAACGTCTTCAAGAACTACATTTCAAGTCCAGTTGATCTAATTGAATACAACATATACCATGACCTGGATGAATGAGACCTTCACACACATCTATATACCTGTTTTTTTTTATAATGAATTTCTTGCCATTAAATCCACACTAATTCTCTGGATTAACAAGAACTAAATGAAAGATTATTGCTATTATTCTGCCATAATATTTAATATATAATGCTATTAAACTAAAGCTCTCATTGAAAGCCATGTTATGAGAATATATCCCATCCAGGTCATGGTATATCTTGATAGATATGCTATGATAGGAAAACAAGGAATTCTTTGGTATGACATATGCTATAAGCAAATAAAGTGGTATGTTGAAACATTTTACTTTATTTCTGGGAGAAATGTATAATTTCTGATATAGTGACCATGGCAAATCCTATCCCTAGCTGCTTTACCAGATAAAAAAAACATACAGGCAATTTATGGAGAGCGGTAACCACACAACTTCCCATCTAGATCACACTAAACCATTTAAAATGAGTTAGCAATACTTAATCACAGTAATTGGGAGGCTGTATGCAATTAAACTTTGCATGCAGCCACCACAGAATATGTATACCAGGTTTATTGTGTTGGTAAGTCATTCATGGGGGTAAGACCAAATTGGAATCTACCTGAGGAGCAAATGTGATGTTAAATTTTCAGATAACAGAAAGTGCCATCGGATAATTAGTCTCCACCTTATTGTCCATTTGCGCTGTCATCCCGCGCATGCAATACGCAAAAAAATGGTGATTGCATGGGCTCCGAAACAGCACATGCAAGTGGCCACCCACATTGACATGAACTGTGCATTGTGGCCTGACCATTATCGCGTGAGAAATCGGAAGAAGGTGGACTTTTGCAGAACCTGAAATGCCAACTCATTACTAAACACTAGGGATGCAAAACCCACTGGGGATTTGAACACCCTGATTTCCCAGAAATCAGTTACATTTCAGAATTCCAACCTGAAATTCAGAATCAATATCAATTTCAACAAAAAAAAAAACAGGAGTTTGACCATCGAAAAGAGTGAAAGTGGGGTCAGGGGGAGTGGCCAATAGGTTCATTTGCTTACAATTATGTTTGCATGGGATGTGAGTTGTACTGGAAACAACATGAAATCCTTCTTAGTTAGGGATAGGACCCATTGTGCAAAATGTGTATGATGCAATACTTTTTTTCCTGTTTTGTTCATCGCTATTTAAAACCTGTCTGCCTAAAATCCAGTGTGGGGTAAACCTTTACAGGTCAATTAACTAACTAATGTACCTCTTTAAAAGAGTCAAAAACCGTATATATATAGATTTTTATTTATAAAGAATATATATAGATTTTTATTTATAAAGAATCTTATTACGATATGGAAAAAAGATAGAAATGGTAGTTTTTTGATGGTGTAAATGGAGTCCAGGCTGTAGTTCGAAATCCCGTGGAATGACCCCATCGACATAGCAGACTTCACGGCCACAGTCACCATTTATGCCGAAGCTGCAAGGTGATAATGCGATAGTAATAAAGATTGGAAATCAGACTTTGCTGATAACAATGTTAATAAATATTGCCCAGAGTAAGCCTGTTCTCCAGTTTGATTTTCATTTCTTTCACAAATGAACATTAAAGGATGAGAAATACCACAGTACTGAATGCAATAAAACTCCTTTCCCACCATTTACATAGTGCAAAGTAACTAGGTTGAAAAGACATACGTTCATCTATACCCTCCTCTTTAACCCTACCTAAAGGCTCGTACACATGTGCGATCGTGGTCCCGACCTGCGACGCACAATGTGTACTACAAAAGTTTCGGCCGATAATTGGCCCGTGTGCAGGCGATTTATCGGCCTAAACGGACATTTGTTCTGAGATCTGCCAAGTTGGTCATTCAACGATCCCTGAACGAACGACTGTTTCGGGCGATAAAGCGCCTACACACAGGCCGATTATTGGCCGAAATGTTTGTTCGTTATCATCTGTGTGCACGGATCGGGACCCCAATCGCACTGTGTACGAGCCTTAACAGTGATCCAGAGAAAGGCAAGAAAAAAAACAGCTTAAAAAAAAAAAAATCTATCTTTAAAACAAAAAATTCCCCATCAAATCCGTTCAGCCAATTTGAAAATATATAGTTTATCAACTGCTTTTGCAGAAAGGAGAAGCTCACTGTAATCCAATCTGAGCCTCAGCCTCCTTTGGGACCCCTCTCCCACCATCCGGATTCTCCTCAGTCCCTCGCATTCTATTGTTAAATCCTTTTAGGGTGTGGATGGAGGACCCCTGCCCAGACCCAAACGCCGGATAATTTTTTTAAAAAATTTTTTTGCAGCCTTACTTACAGCCCTTTGTTCCCGCGGCGTTTTCTCTTGACGTCAGCCGCTCCTGGTCTGCAAAAGCATGTTGGAAAACGTATGTATCTTCAAATTGGCCAAACAGATTTTGATGGGGATAGCTTGTTTAAAGGGTGAACTTGCCCTTTAAGGCAGATCTGTGCGGATTTTTAATGGGCTTTTCTGCAAATTTTCAAAATTTTTTGAAAATTTGCGAATCCGCAGCCAGAACGGATTTTAGCAGTTTTGCCCATCCCTAATTACCAGTTTTACCATTCTTGCTGTAAAGAAACCTTTCCTAACCTGAAGACGAAACTTCTTTTCTTCCAACCTAAAGGAGTCCTCTGATATGACCTATTAGTGAACAATGCACCAGGGAGTTCATTGTATGGCCTATTAATATATTTTGTATAGGTACATATCCCCACACAAACTCGCTTCTCCAATGTAAACAGCCCTACTTGTCTAATCTGCCTGCATATTCAAGCCCCTCCATTCCCTGATTAATTTAGTTGCCCTTCTCTCAACTCCTCCATTTCCAAGATGTCCCTTTTATATGGGATTCCAAACGGAAATCACTGCATATTACAAATGAGGCCTTACCTAGTAAGTAATGAGCCTTACCTTGCCTAGTAAAGGGGAGAATATTTTTTTCTCTGTTGGATCTATTACCTGTTATACAAGACAATATCTTACACTGCTAGTCGTGGCATTGTTGTTGCTACAACCAAGTCTGTTATCTACTAGAATCCCCAATCCTTTTCCTTAAGATTCACTTAAACACAGAGTTATTTATGGTATAGGTGGCACAAGGATTGTGTGCCCCCTTACATTTTTCAACATATAATCATCTGCCCTCTGTGCCCATTTTGATAATCCATCAGATCTTGCAGCATTCCAAATCATTTAAGTTTCCATAGCTCTGCGTAGTTTAGTTTCATACACAAACACAGAGTCTTGCTCTCAATGCCCCCTTCTAAAGCTAGGTACACACGGTACCAATAAAGCCCGAAACTACGGTATTGGGGCTTTATCGTTACTGTGTGTACCTGCTTCCCAAACAAGCGTGTGGCCGCCGAACAGGTTCCAACTAGCACTTTTACTCATATTTTCCAACTGTCATTTTCCAACAAGTATTCCCCATTCCCCTCCCCCCCTGACTCCTCCTTCCATCTGACATGACTTCTGAGAAGTCAGCAGCTCAATAATCACTATGAGAAGCACTGGGAAGGGATTTAAACCATGAATTCACACATTTAGATTGTCACTATTTCAGTTAAAGCAAAATTGCACACAGCAGAAGTGTTTATGATATTAGGCACTGATTGCCTATAGGTTTACCACAAGAAATGTTTGCATTGGCAAGTGTGTCACATCAGACTAGTTTGAGAACCAATGCCCTAGGTTTACATGAATTCGGACTATGGTATAGTATAGTATAGTAAGTATAGTATTTGAGGTTGAATAAAGACATATGTCCATCCAGTCAACCCTCTAGCAATATCCCATTTCCTGCCTAACTGTTGATCCAGAGGAAGGCAAAAAAAAACCACCATGGTGCTATAAACCGTTATATTAATTTGCGTTACTGCTTATTTCATGTTCTTAAAGGACGATATACTCACCTCCCTCCGCTCCTCTTCCTTGTCAGTACTTTCTACCCAGGGTTAGGACCTGAACCGCTAGGTCCTCACCCCTGGGTTTGCGTAACTTTTTGCATATACTTACTTACATGCTGCTCCGGTAGGTCTCATCCCCTCCTCCTTACGCAACGAGGCCAATAGGAAGGCATGCTCATTGCAAGGCTTGCTTCCTATTGGCCTCGTCGACGATGGGAGGAGGGACAGGGCACACGGACAGAGTGCAAGTTAATGCGGCAAGTTAAGCGAACCCAGGGGTGAGGACCTAGCGGTTCAGGTCCTCACCCTGGGTGAAGTACTGACTAAGAAGAGGAGCAGAGGGAAGGTGATATAATTATTGTTTTGTAGAAGTTTGGATTGGTTGGGTGAGTTATGCATTTAATTGTGTTTGGTGTGTATGTATGGTGTAGTTGAACTGCACTGTACATCTAAATAATAAGCTTTGGGGTACAACATTATAAACTGAGACAGGTTTGGCCCTAAAATCTTATTCCATTCCCTTTTTTTATGAGGTATTCTTTGCCACCCCTTCTTTTACCCTTCAGGCTAGGTTACACAGGTCAAATGTAGGCTTACTCCAAAATCAATGTGGCCAACATTATGCCGTGACTGATTGTATAGTCCAAATTTACCACAGTCCAATTGAACTTAATTCACTGCTGATATTTTGACCCATCAATCAAAATACTAGTCATGCCGAATATCACTCCCTGTGTAACTAGTCTAAAGATGCATCCTTCTGGCTCCTCTATATGATGAGCTCCCAGCTTGCTTAGCTAGATACTTATTAGATTAAGATTATGGGGTAGTATTTCATCAAGCAGATAGGCTCCATATTATCCAGTCCAATTATTATGCTGTTTCATTAATAGTCTCTTTGCTCATAGCAGCAGACTACTGACCCCACTTTATGACATAATCAGCACATTAGGTTTTGGATTGATTTTTTTAGTTGACACTGATGAAACTGGCTAGCAATGCTGCTCTATGGGTATGGTTAAATAAGTAGGAACCAAAGCCTTCTTGATCCCTCATTTTATCTTGCACAGTTGACAGGCTGATTTGAAAATCCTAATGAATATGTTTTATATAGTATAATTCATCCCGATGGTACACTATTGTGATTTTGCTTCAAAGCTAAACTGAAATATGCATGCAGCTTTTATATGAATCTGACAGGCTTTGGATGTTGTGCATCTGTCCATTTTTCCATGTCTTGTGTGTTTTAATGAGCTTCTGACATTCTTGAATGCTGTTTAAGTGATGTTTTGATGGAACAGAAAGCCAAAATCTAATCCTGATGTTTTCCAAAGATCTGGACTGTAACCATCAGCATCCCCAAAAACTAACACAATTGTATTGCCCTATGTGACCAACAGCATTTGGGTAATTGTTAACATTATAGGGGCATTGTGTCACTAGTAGATTCATTGTTATGTTATCATACACACACATCACAATTCATAAGAGATAATAAAATTAACCATTGGTGTTCAGTGTTTATATTCATTATTTCTCCAACTCTTCCATAGTATGCATTAAGAAGATCCTGCCAAAATATGTACCAGACACCTTCATTAATTTAGAAACACACACACACAAAACAACTTTCCGTCACTTAAATGATACTGAATCCAAACTGGCAAATTACTGATATATTTTGTCTCCCTGAAAAAAAATGTGATCTAGATTGCAGATAAACCTTCCCCAAACAATCACAGATAGTCTCTACTGCACTTAAAAGTCAGGCAAACATAAGGGGAGGGGGGATAATATAGTGATTATCTTCCGTTAGAAACTTGAACGCTCCAGAATGGTGTGCAAGATTAGGGGGGGGGGGATAAAAGTGGAATTCATAGCTAGAGGAATGAACTGTTATAGAATAAAAATGGCTTTTGTTCTTTAGCTGTGCGTGTATTCTCTGTTATAGTATGGTGTGTTTTTTTTTTTTCCCTCTCCCTTTCCATTCCCCACCTCCTCTGTGCTTGTGTGACTTTCCTTCTGTACCTATCTCGGGCGTTGCATTCTGTCTTTTGATTCACATATGTTGTCACATTCCATTGACTCGTCCCCTCTCCTCTTTCTCTTGTACCTCACGCCTAGTATGCTGTAGCCAAGAGATTGCAGCCTCTCAGGCGAGTTTTAATCATGTGTGAAGCTCAGTTGGATTCAGACCTTTCTGCTCCTTTTCACTCTTGCACAAGATTGATGGTGTCACATCGCTTCCTTTCACCCTCCCATAGGGGACTCAAAATAAGGGGGAAGAACCAAAGAGGAAAAAAGGAAAGGAAAAGGAGAAGGAGAAAAGGGGAAAAAAGGCACTTACATTTCTTGCAACATAAGGACTTACAGTCGCTGTGCTGAGCATAACATAGTGGATTGAGGGATAGCCCGAGATGCTTCAGTCTGCTAACAAGGGTAGGAAGCCTACAGCTGAGACAGGTGAGTGTTTCTATCTAAGCTGTGCACTATATAAGTGCTTTTCCTATTTATCTACATTTCTGCAGACCGATCATGCATTTTTCACTGAACAATCCTGCCTGCAGCAGAGGGAAAAGCCACAATATTTATTTAGATACGATAGATAATTCTTTCCATCCATCCATCCATCCATCAATCCATCTATCTATCTGTGTTTGCCCATCTGAATATTTCCCTGTATATCTGTCTGTCTATCCATCTGTGTCTGTCGGTCTATCTATCTATCTATCTATCTGTCTGTCTGTCTGTCTGTCTGTCTGTCTGTCTGTCTGTCTGTCTATCTATCTATCTATCTATCTATCTATCTATCTATCTATCTATCTATCTATCTATCTATCTATCTATCTATCTAAAGCTAAATGTGTGAATTCCATGGTTTTAAAATCCCTCTTCCCATTCTTCTCATAGTGATTATTGACATGCTTGACTTCTCAGAGTCATGTCAGATGGAAGGAGAGATCAGGGGGGGAGGGGAATGGGGAATACTTGTTGGAAATGACAGTTGGAAATATGAGTTAAAAGTGCTAGTTGGAACCTGTTCGGCGCCACACGCTTGTTTGGGAAAGCAAGGTACACCCAGTAACGAAAGCCCCAATCCCGTCAGTTTCGGCTTTATTGGTACCTTGTGTACCTACTTTAGAAGGGGGCATTGAGAGCAAGATCCTGTGTTTGTGTATAAACTAAACTACGCAGAGCTATGGAAACTTTAAATGATTTGGAATTGCTGCAAGTCTGGATGGATATCAAAATGGGCACAGAGTGGCAGATGATTATAATGTTGAAAAATGTAAGGGGGCACACAATCCTTGTGCCACCTATACCATAAAAAACTCTGTGTAAGTGAATCTCAATGGAAAAGGATTTGGGGATTCTAGTAGATAACAGACTTGGTTGTAGCAAACAATGCCACGACTAGACTGGTAAGATATTGTCTTGTATAACAAGGTTATAGATCCAACAGAGAAAAAAATATTCTCCCCTTTACTAGGCAAGGTAAGGCCTCATTACTTACTAGGTAAGGCCTCATTTGTAATATGCAGTGATTTCCGTTTGGAATCCCATATACAAAGGGACATCTTGGAAATGGAAGGGAGTTGAGAGAAGGAAACTAAATTAATCAGGGAATGGAGGGGCTTGAATATGCAGGCAGATTAGACAAGTTAGGGCTGTTACATTGGAGAAGCGACGTTTGTGTGGGGATATGATAACCTTTACAAATATATTAATAGGCCATACAATGAACTCCCTGGTGCATTGTTCACTAATAGTTCATATCAGAGGACTCCTTTAAGGTTGAGAAAAGAAGTTTCGTCTTCAGGTTAGGAAAGGTTTCTTTACAGCAAAAATGGTAAACTGGTAATTAGGGATGGGCAAAACTGCTAAAATCCGTTCTGGCTGCGATTCGCAAATTTTCAAAAAATTTTGAAAATTTGCAGAAAAGCCCATTTAAAAAATCCGCACAGATCTGCCTTAAGGGCAAGTTCACCCTTTAAACAAGCTATCCCCCATCAAAATCTGTTTGGCCAATTTGAAGATACATACTTTTTTCCAACATGCTTTTGCAGACCAGGAGCGGCTGACGTCACGAGAAAACGCCGCGGGAACAAAGGGCTGTAAGTAAGGCTGCAAAAATTTTTTAAAAAAATTATCCGCGTTTGGGTCTGGGCAGGGTCCTCCATCACACCCTAAAAGGATTTAACAATAGAATGCAAGGGACTGAGGATGAATCCGGATGGTGGGAAGGGTCCCAAAGGAGGTGAAGGCTCAGATTGTTTACAGTGAGCTTCCTCTTTTCTGCAAAGGCATGTTGGATAAACTTATATATTTTCAAATTGGCTGAACGGATTTTGATGGGGAATTTTTTTGTTTTAAAGATAGATTTTTTTTTTTTTAGCTTTTTTTTTTTTTTTTCTTGCCTTTCTCTGGCAACTGTTAAGGCTCGTACACACGTGCGATTGCGGGTCCCGATCCGTGACACACAGATGATAACGAAACATTTCGGCCAATAATCGGCCTGTGTGGTAGGCCTTTATCGCCCGAAACAGTCGTTCGTTCAGGGATCGTTGAATGACCAACTTGGCAGATCTCAGAACAAATGTCCGTTTAGGCCGATAAATCGCCTGCACACGGCCAATTATCGCCGAAACTTTGGTTATCACATTGTGCGTCGCAGGTCGGGACCCACGATCGCACATGTGTACGAGCCTTTAGGTAGGGTTAAAGAGGAGGTATAGATAACGTATGTCTTTATTCAACCTCAGTTCTTGCTACTAGGTAAATGGTGGGAAAGGAGTTTTATTGCATTCAGTACTGTGTATTTCTCATCCTTTAATGTTCATTTGTGAAAGAAATGAAAATCAACTGGATGAACAGGCTTACTCTGGGCAATATTTATTAACATTGTTTATCACAAAGTCTGATTCCCATCTTTATTACTATCGCATTATCACTTTGCAGCTTCGGCATAAATGGTGACTGTGGCCGTGAAGTCTGCTATGTCGATGGGGTCATTCCACGATTTCGAACTACCCTGGACTCCATTTCACCATCAAAAAACTACCATTTCTATCTTTTTTCCATATCGTAATACAGATTCTTTATAAATAAAAATCTATATATATTCTTTATAAATAAAAATCTATATATATACGGTTTTTGACTCTTTTAAAGAGGTACATTAGTTAGTTAATTGACCTGTAAAGGTTTACCCACACTGGATTTTTAGGCAGACAGGTTTTAAATGCGATGAACAAAACAGGAAAAAAAGTAGGCATCATACACATTTTGCACAATGGTCCTATCCCTAACTAAGAAGGATTTCATGTTGTTTCCAGTACAACTCACATCCATGCAAACATAATTGTAAGCAAATTAACCTATTGGCCACTCCCCCTGACCCCACTCTTCACTCTTTTCGATGGTCAAACTCCTGTTTTTTTTTTGTTGAAATTGATATTGATTCTGAATTTCAGGTTGGAATTCTGAAATGTAACTGATTTCTGGGAAATCAGGGTGTTCAAATCCCCAGTGGGTTTTGCATCCCTATTGTTTAGTAATGAGTTGGCATTTCAGGTTCTGCAAAAGTCCACCTTCTTCCGATTTCTCACGCATAATGGTCAGGCCACAATGCACAGTTCATGTCAATGTGGTGTCCACTTTGCATGTGCTGTTTCGGAGCCATGCAACACCATTTTTTTGCGTATTGCATGCGCTGGATGACAGCGCAAATGGACAATAAGGTGGGACTAATTACCGATGGGCACTTTCTGTTATCTGAAAATTTAACATCACATTTGCCTCTCAGGTAGATTCCAATTGGTCTTACCCCCATGAATGACTTACCAACACAATAAACCTGGTATACATATTCTGTGGTGGCTGCATGCAAAGTTATTAATTGCATACAGCCTCCCCAATTACTGTGATTAAGTATTGCTAACTCATTTTAAATGGTTTTGTGCATCTAGATGGGAAGTTTTGGTTACCGCTCTCCATAATTGCCTGTATGTTTTTTTTATCTGGTAAAGCAGCTTAGGTATAGGATTTGCCATGGTCACTATATCAGAAATTTATACATTTCTCCCAGAAATAAAGTAAAATGTTTCAACATACCACTTTATTTGCTTTATAGCATATAGTCATACCAAGAATTCCTTGTTTTCCTATCATAGCATATCATCAAGATACCATGACCTGGATGGTATATATCTCATAACATGGCTTTCAATGAGAGCTTTAGTTTAATAAAGCATTATATTTAAATATATGGCAGAATAATAGCATAATCTTTCATTTAGTTCTTGTTATCCAGAGAATTAGTGTGGATTTAATTGGCAAGAAATTCATTATAAAAAAAACAAGGTATTATAGATGTGTGTGAGTTCTCATTCATCCAGGTCATGGTATATCTGTTGTATTCAATTAGATCAACTGGACTTGAATGTTTTCTTGAAGACGTTTCGCTAGTCATCCACTGGCTTTCCAATTCAGAATACTTTTGCCACAGATTCTTGTACAAGTCATTCTGAATTGAGAAAGCCGTCGGATGACTAGTGCCATATTGGTTGTGTCCGCTTTTCCATGCACTTCCATAGACTTTTTAAGAAAAACGACCAGAAAGAGTGAACCAGGCATTATCAAAGCACAATTAACAGAGCTCACACAGTGGGGCCTATTTCCCATGATTTACATTATAAAAATAATGTCGAACGGGCCGCAAAACCGCAGCAATAACACACTATGGGGCCAAGCCCTTACCCTTTAACTACATAGCTCAAACAATGTTTCTAAAGCTGCCATACATTATGATAGATTTTGTTCTGATTAAGGTCTGATTGGCTTAAAAATCTTTCGTCCCAGTGGTTCTAAATTGCAACAGTCCAGCTACGTTTCAAGGCCAGATTACTCTTTATGATCGACGTTACAGTTATAAGTTGTAAAGGATCTGAAATCCTTTCAGGGAAAGTCACAGGAATGTTGCAATTAAGTTACTAGTGTATGGGCATCTTTATCCATAAATATAATGATACTGTTTATGGTTATGAAACAAAGAAATACATGACAGTTAATGACTCAAGAATATTCAAAACACCTCCAGTGTCAGTAAAAACCTCTATTTTACCTCCATGACAAACCACCACTTTTACTAGGCAACAGACGTTGCTTTGATACGTTTGCTACTGTATGATTAAAAATTCGGCACAAACTATATTATTACTAATCGCAGGCTACTCTTTTAGGGAACTTGCATGTTACTGACTGTGGCGTTGTGTGGAAGTAGTATCCTCTCTTTTTGCCATGATACAGGACTTAAGACAATAGAATTGCTTTATCGTTACCCACACTACTGCTAATCTAATGCAGTATTTGGGAGTGGTGGATATCACTGATTATAAAATAAGTTGTTCCCTGTTTTGGAAAAGTGTTTTTTTCTTCCAGACTTCGCCATGTTTTTTCTTTTTGGTGTTTTATAATGAGACTTAGGCTGAGGCCACATTGTAGCGCGCTAGAGCACTCCAGAAAGGGACACATAAGCGTGCGTTTCTGGTACGCCTGTGCACATTGCTGTGTGCATGCTGTTGCGCCATCGGAGTGAATACGATTGCACAAAAATTGCGGATTACTGCACTCCGGTTAACGGATCGCAGCGTGCATCTGTGCACCTAGTGTGGCCACAACATACGATCGGATTGCAATCACGCGTGTTAAAACGATTTTATGTGGCCAAGCACTAATTCTTAACAAAGGGGAAACTTGCTTGCAAAGAGAAGCTTCTCTGTAATATAGTGAAACGGTCAGGTTAATGAACTGAATAAGTGAAACTGGAATATTTCCTATCCCTGGATGAGGGCATACTGATTGTAAATAAGTAACCACAAAATAACAGGCATATACACACAGAACATGTAAATGTTATGTAAAAAATAGCTACCACATTAGGTATTTTTTCAACAAAAGCTAAAATAATAGTGTAAAACTCACTCAGATTAATTTTTCAAATTTGCAGTATAGTCATCCCCTAATTTTTGGACTAGCACATTGTTAGGTGACATAGGCCATAGCAATTTGTAAGAAATAATCATATTAATGGATCTCTCCATGCACAAACAGTACCTATTGTGAGTTCAGAAAAGTCCGCAAAATGCACTTTCACCACCTTGGACTTGGCAAAAAAAATATATATGAATGTTTTTTGCCACAAAGTGCAAGCAATTTGCAGAAAATAACATTTTCATACTCCAATGTTCATATTGACAGGTCTACCAAAAAGAACAAATGTGATTGGCTAGACGAAAAATTCCATTGAACCCCCATGTACCAGAACCAATCTTCCATAGTTTTCAAGCTGAAATTTACAGATCACCAGCACAAAGTGTGGAATTTCGATAATTTTTCAACGGATTACTATCTATCTATCTATCATCTATCTATCCATCTATCTATCCATCCACCATCCATCAATCCATCTATCTATCTGTGTTTGCCCATCTGACTATTTCTCTGTATATCTCTCTGTCTATCCATCTGTGTCTGTCGGTCTATTTATCTATCTATCTATCTATCTATCTAATTACCCATCCATCCATCCATCCATCCATCCATCTATCTATCTGTGTTTGCCCATCTGAATATTTCTCTGTATATCTGTCTGTATCCACTGTGTCTGTTGGTCTATCTATCTATCTATCTATCTATCTATCTATCTATCTATTATCTTCTATCTATCTTTCTATCTATCTATCTGTGTTTGCCCTTCTGACATTTCTCTGTATATCTGTCTGTCTACCATCTGTGTCTATCTATCTATCTATCTATCTATCTATCTATCTATCTATCTATCTATCTATCTGTGTTTGCCCATCTGGATATTTCTCTGTATATCTGTCTGTCTATCCATCAGTGTCTGTCGGTCTATCTATCTATCTATCTATCTATCTAATTACCCATCCATCCATCAATCCATCTATCTATCTGTGTTTGCCCATCTGAATATTTCTCTGTATATCTGTCTGTCTATCCATCTGTGTCTGTCGGTCTATCTATCTATCTATCTATCTATCTATCTATCTATCTATCTATCTATCTATCTATCTATCTATCTACCTATCTATCTGTGTTTGTCCATCTGAATATTTCTCTGTATATCTGCTGTCTATCCATCTGTGTCTGTCAGTCTATCTATCTATCTATCATCTATCTCTCATCTATCTATCTATCTAATTACCCATCCATCCATCCATCAATCCATCTATCTATCTGTGTTTGCCCATCTGAATATTTCTCTGTATATCTGTCTGTCTATCCATCTGTGTCTGTCGGTCTATCTATCTATCTATCTATCTATCTATCTATCTATCTATCTATCTATCTATCTATCTATCTATCTATCTCCATATCTATCTATCTATCTATTTATCTATCATCTATCTATCTATCTATCTATCTAATTACCCATCCATCCATCCATCCATCAATCCATCTATCTATCGTGTTTGCCCATCTGAATATTTCCCTGTATATCTGTCTGTCTATCCATCTGTGTCTGTCGGTCTATCTATCTATCTATCTGTCTGTCTGTCTGTCTGTCTGTCTATCTATCTATCTATCTATCTATCTATCTATCTATCTATCTATCTATCTGTGTTTGCCTATCTGACTATTTCTCTGTATATCTGTCTGTCTATCCATCTTTGTCTGTCTGTCTATCTATCTATCTATCTATCTATCTATCTATCTGTCTGTCTGTCTGTCTGTCTGTCTGTCTGTCTGTCTATCTATCTATCTATCTATCTATCTGTGTTTGCCCATCTGAATATTTCTCTGTAATTCTGTCTGTCTATCCACTGTGTCTGTCGGTCTATCTATATATCTATCTATCATCTATCTATCTATCTATCTATCTATCTATCTATCTATCTACTATCTCCATATCATCTATCATATCTATTATCTATCTATCTATCTATCTCTTCTATCATCTATCTATCTATCATCTATCTATCTATCTATCTATCTATCTCTCACATCCTCCATCCATCCATCATCCACTATCTATCTGTGTTGCCCATCTGAATATTTCCCTGTATATCTGTCTGTCTATCCATCTGTGTCTGTCGGTCTATCTATCTATCTATCTATCTGTCGTGTCTGTCTGTCTGTCTGTCTGTCTGTCTGTCGTGCTATCTATCTATCTATCTTATCTATCTATCTATCTATCTATCTATCTATCTATCTTTCTATCTATCTATCTATGTGTTTGCCTATCTGACTATTTCTCTGTATATTCTGTCTGTCTATCCATCTGTGTCTGTCTGTCTATCTCTATCTATCTATCTATCTATATATCTCCATATCTATCTATCTATCTACTATCTATCTACTATCTATCTATCTATATCTATCTATCTATCTATCTATCTATCTATCTACTCTATCTATCTCTCAGAATGAAAGTAGGAAGTAGACAAAGCAAAGATATAAAGTAGAAGTAGAATACACGATAGATGAATAGATAGTTACTAAGACATTAGAGAGCTTACTAAGATAGATAAAGTACATAGTGAATAGATAGTAATAGATAAGATAGATAGAGAGATTTAGATAGATAGATAAGATAGCAGTACACAAAAGGTATTTTGTTTTTTTCATAAGATCACAGGTATTATGAAATGATTCAAGGTTTATCCATAAACATCACGACAAGTTTGGCAACATTCGCGTGCTGGTGGTTATGACCATGAAACTAGTGATTGCCACTAAAGACCTTGCAGTGCCTCTAATACATTTGTTTACTTGCTATGCATCATGGGATCATGATTAGACAGTTACCCAGGGGCATGACTGGAAAAAGTTTGTAAGGTAGGGAAGTGCACATATTTGCTTTAGATGAGATAGATAGATAGATAGATAGCTAGATAGATAGATAGATAGATAGATTGTAGATAGGAAGATAGAGAGTACCCACTGAGTACCTTCAAACTCAACCTAGACACTCATACCAATTATGAAACACAAACGCAAATACTGGGCCAAATTACCCACTACGGAGCAATGGCAAGAGCAAATATCATCAAAATGATTCTACTTCCCTGAGCTCTTAGAATTATATTTATTGCTCCCCCCAAATTGTATACCACATTTTAAAAACAATTGAAAAACTATACTAAAATCATTCCTATGGGGCACAAATAGATACACAACTGGCTCCTGAAACATGACGCAAAGACCACAAGAGATGGGCGGGAATCGCATTACAAGACTCTGTAACAATACATTGGGCTGCACAAATATCCCTATAATGATCCACGATGGAGAAGAATGAATTTAATCTGAAAGGGCCATCACACGATGTCTCCCCCTAGTACTCTGAGAAGATCTTCCAGACCACACACTGATGTCTCCCCCAGACTATGAAAGAATCTCCAGATTCCAGATATACCTAATCTAGAGAGGCCTAAAATCAACAAGTCTGGGACTAGATGATCGATATTCGTAGATAGCTGGCGTGCCTGTTTCCCCTGGCACACTCCCTCCTGGCTCAATTGATGCCTGCTTGATTGTGAGAGGCAGGTACAGACTTATACTTCCAAGACACTGATGCAGGGACATGTGACCCCATCCTGTACTTCCTACTGGCATCGGAAACAAACGGGTTATGGGTTTGGAGGACTTAGGGGTGGCACTGTATCTGTGAACAAGGGCCCTACTGCCCCAGTTGTAGCGCCCCCAGGCAGCTGTCTGAGCCCAACATGGGACTTACAGTGCACCTAATGGGATAGATGCGGCCCATGTCAGATCGTATAGGTATTGAGAAAAATTTAAGTGTGTACTATATAGTTTTTGTTACTACCTCTCCTGTTCCGTGATGTGGTGACTGTGGAGATATTTTTCCATAAAAACGGAAGGTAGATAAGCGGACCCGGACTGGAGGGTTCGTGACAGGGGGTATAAATGAAAGGCAGAAACATTAGGTGGAGTGGGACAGGAAAGCAAAAAGGGGTTAATTAATGTTGGTTATATAGATATAAGCCTCCAAATGGCCCAGTGAGAAGTTAGAAAATAACGAGTATTCCAGTAACTCGAGAGTAGGAGAAGAACCGCCGCTTGGTATGGGCATAGTTCTGTTATGGCCATAGAGTATCAAGTTCTTTAAATTTTTCTGTTATGGCAATTTCTTTCACGACGGGTCCAAGAGTTACAACTAAACAGGAGTGCACGGTGTTGGATCATGGTGATTATCTCTGAGCGTCATTTTGGAGAGGGAAGTTAAGGGAATAGGACAGAGGATTTCTAGGTCATTTAAATATAAGGTGCAAAAACAACCTATATTATTTAAAACAAAAAGAGTGCTGCGGTTGTAAAAAAAACGTTGAAAACTTACACAAAGCGAAGTGTAGGTTGTTAAAGGATACGTACACTGTACAGCAAAGTAATGTTAAATTGTGAAGCAGCAGCTTAAAAAATACTTCCCCCCCCCTTTTTTTTTTAATCTAGGCCATTATGAGCTACCTGTTTTGCTAAACGCTTGATGTGCCTGCTATTTCTCGTTTAGCTCCTCCCTCGAGACCATGTGGAATCCTCCTTGTTTTTTAAGTCTCCAAAAGCGTGATTGTTTCGTACCGCGCGTGACATCACGTTGTGTCAGTCTGGCGCCGGATGTGAAAGAGGATGAGAAACGATCACTGCCTTTTGGAGAAGTCGAAGGAGAGGAGGCAGGAGCTAAACAGGACCCAATGCAAACAGCCAAGATCGTCAGACTACAGCAGCAAAAAGGTTAGGGTCAGAAGGGGACCTAGGGAAAAAAAAAAAGATATTTTTTAAAAGCCTGCTGCTTTCAATTTAATCTTAACTTGCCTTTTACGGTTGTATATATCCCTTAAAGGAATCACTCCCTTCTCATATGACTGGGGGGATTTGTTCCCAGGAAAAGAGATTGAGCAGGAAGTGGGCCAATTTTAAAGATGATATTAAACAATTATATTTCTAAAGTATATACCTTTAGAGAACATTAAAAAAATTAGGTCCACTCTGCGGCTTAAGGGTGCGGGTAAATTTAAAAAAAGGAAAGAAAATAGAAAGAAGAAAAAGACTATTTTACAAATGTTAAAAATCCAAAAAAAGGCTATTTCAAACAGCTAATAGTAAGAACCACGAGGAGAAATGCGGAGGTTACTCGACTTACCTACAAACCAAGAGCACCCCCCCGTAGTAATCAAACTGAGCACACCTTGAGGGTACCTACTTACACAACCAAAGGATTGTTGGTTAAAACAATACTTGCGGCCAATATTACCCAACAACTATATAGCTGCAATAACACCACATGACAACCTCAAAAGGTTACTGTTGTACAATCCATCACCATACCAACGCTACCACGAAGGAACGGGTTAAGCTAGAAGCGGCCAAACAGAAACTGAAATACGTGAAGCTATCGCAGCACTCAATAGAAACACAAAATCCCCAGGATTTAGATGGCTTACCGACAAAAGTTTATACTCACGTACATAGATATATTTAGGATGGCTCATAAATTTGCTAAATGTATCAAAACCAGTGAACACCAATTCAGGCTACTATAGCCACACTTCAAAGCACTAAAACCCTCATCCCCAAAACCGAGGAAAGACCCCACATTTACCAGAATCTTATAGGCCCATATCTCTTCTACAGGTGGTATTAAAATCATGGCCAAACTACTAGCCCTAAGACTTAAAAAAATAATTTAATATAGATATCCATCGGCAACCAAAACGGATTCATGCCCAGGGAAGCATGACGGCTATTAAAAACCCATCAGCTATATATAATAACCTAACGCGTCCATGGGCAAGGGACACACACTGATAGCTGAGCCTAGACGTTTTAGCGCAAGCTTTTGACTCTGTATAAATGGACTACTATGGCACACACTACAAAGATTTGGTTTGGCCCCCAACTTTAGTAAATTGCATTACGATGTTAACTTCAAAACCAGTCGCCAAAGTAATGGCAAATGGATGGCGTGTCCAGAAGAATTCCCAAGACCAGAGGGAACGACGGAAGGATGGATGCCCCACTCCACCCTTGCTGGTGTCAGTGCTAGCTACGAACCATTGCAATACAACTCAGACAACGACCCAGTTGTACAAAGGTTTACATAAGGGCTAATTTAAAGAAACAGCAGTTTATAGCCTAGGACGACCATTATATATTCATACCTCCAAAACCCAAGATGAACGCCGTACTTAAACCTTTCTTTCAAAATAATTCAAAACATTTGGGACGAATTATCAGAGGTCTATTAAAACTGGACTAAAATCCAACACATCTTACCTATAGACCCACACAGACCAAACAAGCCAAAGTGGATGATACAACACTAATAAAGTCAGCGTTGTGTAAATACCGTGAAATCCAAAATCTAGGTACCCCACTGAGTACTATTTATTAAACTAACCTGAACCCTTCATACCAAGTATTGGAAACACCCAAAACGCAAATAGTGGGCCATAACCTATGACCTCCACCCCCGATTTTTGTCTGCTACGGTAGCAATGGGGGCAGAGCAATATCATAAAATTGATTCTACTCCAAAAAGTCGTGTTATCTATTTTTTATTGCAACTCTCCAATATTTATACACTCAAAACAGTTTTAAAACAGTTTGAAACTATATTAAAAATCCACCCTGTGGGGCACAACTAGATCAAAAACGGGCCTGACACTACTGCAAAAGACTCACAAGAGATGGGCGGGGAAAATCGATTACCAGACTTTGTAAATTGTTTGTGAGGTTCTCAATTATCCAGGTATTATAGACACAGAAAGACTTTGTAAATTTAAATACTACCTGGCTGCAAAATATCCCATTTAATGGTTCTTCTATTATGTATGTATCTATCTATCTATTATGTATCTATCTTTATCTATCTATCATCTATCTATCTCCATATCTACCTCTATCTATCTATCTATCTATCTATCTACCTATCTATCTATCTATCATCTATCTATCGATCTCCATATCTGCCTGCCTGACTATCTATCTTCTATCTATCATCTATATTCTCCATATCTATCTCCATATCTGTGTCTATCTATCTATCATCTATCTATCATCTCCATACTGCCTGCCTGCCTGACTATCTATCTATCTATCTAACATATATCTACATATCTATCTCCATATCTGTGTCTATCTATCTATCTATCTATCTCCATATTTGCCTGCCTGTCTGTCTGTCTATCTATTATCTATCTATCTATCTATCTATCTATCTCCATTTCTATTTCTATCTATCTATCTATCTATCTATCTATCTATCTATCTATCTATCTATTGTCTATTTCTATCTATGTATCTCCATTTCTATCTATCTCTCTTTTTATCTATCTCATCTCGTTTCTATCCATCTATCTCCATTTCTATCTATCTGTCTATCTATCTAGTATTTATCTATCTATCTATCTATCTATCTATCTATCTATCATCTATCTATTTCTATCTATTATGTATCTATCTATCATCTATCAGTATCTATCTATTATGTATCTATCTATATATTATCTACAGTATCTATCATCTATCTATCTCCATATCTGTCTGTCTATCTATCATTATCTGTCTATCTATTATCTATCTATAATTGATCTATTACGTATCTATCTATTATCTTTCTATCTCCATATCTATCTCATATCTGTGTCTATCTATCTATCAATCTATCTATCTATTATCTTTCATCTATCTATATCCTATCTATCTTCATTTCTATCTGTCTGTCTATCTATCTCCATTTCTATCTATCTATCTTCTATTATCTACTGCGTATCTCATTTCTTCTCTTTCTTTCTATCTATCTATTATCATCTATATTATGTATCTATCTATTGTGTATCTATCTATTATCTATCTATCTAACTATTATACATCTATTATCTATCTATCTATCTATCTCCATTTCTATCTATCTGTCTATCTATTCATCTCCATTTCTATCTATCTATCTATCTATCTATCTATCTATCTATTACTATCTGTCTGTCTGTCTGTCTGTCTGTCTGTCTGTCTGTCTGTCTGCTGTCTGTCTGTCTGCTGTCTGTCTGTCTGTCTGCTATCTCCATTCCTATCTACTATCATCTATCTTTTTTCTATCTATTATTTTCTATCTATCTATCATGTTCTATCTATCTATTATGTATCTATCTATCTATTATCTATTTATCTATCATCTTTTATCTATCATCTCTCTATCTATACTATCTATCTATCGATCTATCTATCTATATATCTCTATCTAATAATAGTACCTTCCAGATTGTTCAATCTCTGGATCATGGACATCAATAAATCTTTTGTACCTTTCCAGATGAGAAATGTGTCGTCAATATATCTGTATTTACCAGTTTGAGAAGTAGTTGTACACCACAACTGTTTATCCTTTTTCAGTGATTCTGTCCTTCCGTCATAATCTCGTTTGGCCTTCACTAATGACTGCTGTAAAATGATGTGTGGTACCCCCTCTGGCAAAAGCGATTTTAATTTCTTTAATTTGGGCTTTCCATTTGGCGGAGCTGAATTGTTTCCAATAAACTCTACAAAATTGTGAGAGCGGCAACTGATTCTTACGGAGTGTGGATGGTGGCTCTGAAATTGTAGTAACGTATTCCGGTCAGTTGTCTTTCCGGGGGGTTTAAATGTATATTGTAGCTTAGGCATGTCTCTTTAATTGACCAGAATGTTAGGAAAACTCTATTTGTTCCATATCACCCTTTGGGTAAATTTAATAGTACCTTCCAGATGTTCAATCTCTGGATCATGGACATCAAAAATCTTTTGTACCTTCCAGATGAGAAATGTGTCGTCAATATATCTGCAATAGAACAACAGGTTCTCTGTTATGCATTGCTATAATATGTTGACGTTCTACTGAACATAAAGATACTAGATATGCTGGCGCCCTGAACCGCCCCATAACCGTCGTCTCTGCATATATAATTCTTCTCAAATCTGAAAAATTGTATTTTAATGCTGTCTTCAATAAGGTTAAGTATGAATCTTGGTACTGTTCTGCCCACAATTATTGCCATCAAGCAGCCCTGTACCGCCTTAAGCCCCAATCATTGAGAATATTGTTGTGTACAGACGTTTTAATAATCCAGGGAGGCTAGCCATATTTCTGTATTGGTCTAGAATACTTGGTTGATCAGCTCTAAGAGAACTGTGCTGTGTCTTTTACGTATGTCGTTTTTCGTATTAAGAGGCCTGTAAAATAGTATCAGGAACTTACCAATTGGGCTTCCAATGGATTCCCTTTGAGGATATAATTGGGCGTCGGGTGGGGCCATCCAAATGATTTATGTACCTTAGGTAAGGTGTAAGGACTTGGGCATTTTGGGTGCGTGGGTCTGTATGAGAGAAAACAATTTTTTTAGGATCTTCCTAAAATTCTGGCTGTATTGGCTTGCAATAACCACACAATTAATTGGTTGTTGTACTTCCTTAGTTTAGGGTTAGATTTTAATTTAGTATTATACTTGATCGCTTAACTGTGTGTATATTTCACTACGATAATTTCATAATCAAAACCACTATTGCCCCACCTATCTGCGGTCTGATAATAATGGTTATTGTTCTTTATCAGTGACGTATCGCTTACCATTCCTTTAGAGATATTACGTTTAAAAGGCTTACCAGCTTGCCTTTTTTAATTATCATCGCATGGACCTGTGGTTAAAACAACTCTTAATGGCGCGTTTTGCTGGTCACGGATCAAATCACTTTTTAACCTGCCGGGATTAAAAGAAATTGCCACACCATAAAAAAATCTTTCAATTGAGAACAGCTGTTTCGTAATTTATAAAGATCAATTTCCCATTGGAGTCATTAAATTTAACTTTCGAGGTACATACGTTTAATCCTTTCTGGAGAGCCATTTCAACATCAGTCAGTTGCCTTTTGTAAATTGAATTATCGGGTATTGCATGTTATAGAGTGGGCTCTAAAGCCCCCTCTTCTGGTGGGTCGTTTATTTTTCCTCTGCTCCGAAGAGTGTGCGGTCTTCCCTGTCCTTTACCTCAAAAAAGACACTCTGCCTTCTGTGATCCTCGGTGGGTCCTTATGCTTTAGCCGTTGGGGAGACTTTGCCATGTTCTCCATCTCTCCAAGTATGTGATGTCACTAATTAGGGGTGGGGGTATAGGGTTATAAGAGTTGTTGTTTGCACTGACAGAGATATAGTTGAGAAAGGTCTTAGACAAGGACCAAAACTCCTATTGAGGCGTTGCACATGAAATAAAAGTTTGAACATTTTTTCACAGGTCCTGTGAGTGCTCTGCATCTTATTACAAGGTTGGATATCTATCTATCTATCTATCTATCTATTATATATCCATCATCTATCTATCTCCATATCTGCCTGCATGTCTGTCTATCTATCTATTATGTATCTATCTATTATCTCTCTATATATCTAACTATCTATCTATTATGTATCTATCTATTATCTATCTATCTATTATCCATCTATCTATCTATCATCAATCTATCTCCATATCTGTTTATCTATCTATAATCTTATCTATATCTATCTAGGATGTATCTATCTCCATATTGTGTGTCGGCTATATAGCTAGTTATGAGCGAGCTAGCGATGCTATAGAGCGATCGAGCATATATCTATTGTCAGATCTTATCAATCTATGCCTCCATCCATTGCTGCCTTCCCATGACTGCCTGTCTATCATCTATTTAATCAGCTAGTAGCGAGCTATCTAGCTATTCTGAGTGCTGATCTTCGATATAGCGAGTCGAGCGAGCGAGCGCCAGGGCGAGCGAGCGGGGCGAGCGAGGGCGAGGAGCGAGCGAGGAGCGCAGGGCGAGCGAGCGAGCAAGCTAATCTATTAATCCATCCATTTATCTATCTATCTCCATTTCTATCTATCTCTCTATCTATCTTCTATTATCTATCTATCCATCTATCTATCCATCTATCTATCTATCTATCTATCTATCTATCTATCTATCTATTATCTATCTATGTATCTCCATTTCTATCTATCTATCTATTGTAGCAGGATGTCTAACAGAGAGGCTGGAAAAGTCCTGGCCGGAGTTTATATATCACCCAGGATTCTCTCCTTTGCCTACAGGGAGTTGTAATCCACTCCAGGTATCCAATGGATTCATTAATTAGCATTCAGGAGGTGAAATATGTTAAATACCCAAGCCCTGCTCTCATTGATTGCTCTGTAACCTGGGGAGCAGACAGGTTGAGTCTGACTGGAGCTAAAAGGTTGGTTTAAAGAAAAACTGTCATTTCTTACAGAGAGACTAACAAAGAATCAGGCTTGTTAAGTCTATAGTCAGGACTGTATATATTGTATAGTTAGAGCCGAGACACGGCTAGGGTTTTGAATTTTGAAGATTGGATTGCATCCTAGGATTTTAAAAGAGCTAGTTCAGTTCTAGCAAGACCACTGTGTCTCATCTTTTCAGATTCGCTTTTGTCTGGGGATGTGCCGCTGGATTGAAAAAAGCCAATGTAATACCAATATTCAAAAAAGGTAGTCGTTCACAGCCTGGTAACTATAGACCTGTAAGCCTAACATCAGTGGTAGGGAAGGTGATGGAAACGTTGTTAAGGGATCATATCCTGACTTTGTCTCCAGAGATCATCTTATTAGTAGTAGTCAGCATGGATTTATGAGAAATAGACATGCCAGACAAATTTAATTGGTTTTTATGAAGAAGTGAGTAAGAAGTTAGATTCAGGCACAGCTGTGGATTGTAGTATATTTGGTTTTGCAAAAGCCTTTGATACTGTGCCAAGGCGACTATGTATAAACTGAGGACTGTTGGCCTTGAAGAAACATTTGTTCATGGATAGAGAATGGTATTGGACGCAAACAGGAGTGGTGGTTAATGGAGCTACATCTATGTGGGCTAAAGTTCTAAGCGGAGTTCCTCAGGGTTCTGTAATGGGGCCGTCTGTTAATCTGTTTATAAATGACTTAGAAGGGGGCATTGAGAGCAAGGTCTCTGTGTTGCTGATGACACTAAAATATGCAGAGCTTTGGAAACTTCCAATGATGTGCAAGTGCTGCAAGTAGACCTAGATAGATTATCAAAATGGGCAGCAGAATGGCAGATGAGATTCAATGTTGATAAATGTAAGGTGATGCATTTGGGATTTAATAATCCCTGTGCCACCTACACCAAATAACTCGTGTTAGTGCCTCTGAAATGGAAAAAGATTTGGGGGTTCTGGTAGATAAACAGACTTAGCTGTAGCAAAACAATGCCAGGTAGCAACAGCTAGAGCTAGCAAGATTTTCTTGTATAAAGAGGGGAATAGATTCAAGAGAAAAATATTATTCCCCTCTTACAAGGCACTGGTAAGGCCCTCATTTGAAATTGCGGGGCAGTTTGGAATCCCATATACAAAAGGGACATCTTGGAAATGGAAGCAGTCCAGAGAAGGGCAACTAAATTAATAAGGGGAATGGAGGGGCTTGAATATGCAGGCAGATTAGACAAGGTAGGGCTGTTTACATTGAGAAGCGGCGGTTGCGTGGGGACATGAAACCTATACAAATATATTAATGGCCCATACAGTGAACTCTCTGGTGCATTGTTCACTAATAGGTCATATCAGAGGACTCGTGGACATCCTTAAAGTTGGAAGAAAGAAGTTTCATTTCAAGTTAGGAGAGGTTCTTTACAGTGAGAACGGTGAAACTGGAACTGTCTTCCAGCAGAGGTGGTAATGGTAAGTCATTGAATAACTTTAAAAAGGCCTGGATAAGTTTCTAAAACTAAAAAATATTGAGAATTACTGGTATTAATGCATATAGATCTGGTTGATCCAGGGATACTTTCCGATTGCCGTTTGGAGTCAGGAAGGAATTTTTCCCCCCTTTTTTAGCTGGGGTTTTGCCTTCCTCTGGATCAACTGTTAGGTAGGGTTAAAAAAAAAAAAAAAAGGGAATAGGTTGGACTTGATGGACGAATGTCTTTATTCAAACCTTAATTACTATGTTACTATGTTACATGTTACTTGTTGGGTGGTCATTTGGGTATTAAAAAAACCACTGAAAGATTTTTGCAAAGGTTTTACTGGCCTGGGGTACAGAAAGAAATTGAGAATTTTGTAAGTCCTGTTCTGTTTGCCAGAAGTCTGCATCTATGCTCCACTCACTGCTTGGGAATTGCCATGTGTTTAGCAGAGTTGGTGTCCCTAAGGAAATCTTACAGATCAAGGAACCCCTTTTATGTCCGAGTAACTAAAGAGCTATGTAAATTGTTTAAGGTGACTCAGTTGCGAACTTCTGTGTACCATCCTCAAACTGACAGCTTGGTGGAACGGTTTAATAAAACCTTGAAAAGCATGTTAAAAAAAGGTCATTGATAAGGAAGGAAAAAATTGGGACTGTTTCTTTCCTACCTGATGTTTGCTATTAGGGAAGTTCCTCAGTCCTCCACAGATTATTCCCCTTTTGAATTATTATCTGGGAGACATCCTAGAGGGCTACTGGACATAGCTAGGGGACCTGGGAAGGGAAAAAAACACCTCACAAAAGTGTTATTGATCACATTTTGCAAATGCAAGATAGAATTGCAACCGTAATGCCCATGTGAAAAGACATTTGACCCAAGCCCAGGAAGCCCAAAGTAGAATTTACAATCTGAGTGCTCAGGTCCGCCCCTTTTTACCTGGGGACAGAGTACTGGTGTTAGTGCCTACTGCTGAGAGCAAGTTTTGGCTTAGTGGCAGGGGTCCTATGAAGTCATAGAAAAGTTGAGGGAAGTAAAATACACCAATTTATCAACCTAATAAAAGGAAAAACTGAACAGATATATCACGTAAATTTGTTGAAACCATGGAAAGACAGAGTGTCTTTAGCAGCAGAGACCACCTGCTAGCCTCTACATGTGTACTGAAGCCTCTAAAATTCCTGAAGTGACAATTGCCAACACGTTGTCTAGTTCTCAACAACAGGAGGTAAGAGAATTCCTGCAGAGAAATAGAGAGGTGTTTGCAGACTTACCTGGCGGACTACAGTAATACAACATGACATAGTTACTGAACTGGAATGGGTCAAACTTAAGCCTATAGAACAGAAGCGAGGAGACAAGCGGTCACGGACGAAGTTAAAAAAAAGCTGGATTTAGGGGTAATTGAGGAATCCAATAGTGACTGGTCAGTCCCATTGTGTTAGTCCCAAAACCAGATGGTAGCTGGAGGTTTTTTAACGATTTCAGGAAATTAAATTCAGTGACAAAGTTTGACACATATCCCATGCCCCGGGTGGATGAGCTCATTGACAGATGGGAACAGCTCGGTATTTGACCACGTTAGATTTGACTAAAGGGTATTGGCAGATACCCCTGACAGAAAATGCCAAGAAAAAAAACAGCTTTTGTAACTCCTGAGGGATCATTTTAATACAAGGTGCTACCTTTCAAAGAGCCATGGGACAGAATTTTAAGACCCCACCAACAAATTCAGCAGCCTACCTAGATGACGTAGTTGTACATAGCACTGACTGGGGAGTCCCACCTTCCACGTGTTCAAGCCGTTCTTACAGCTATCCAAAAGGCAGGACTCGCTGCCAATCCCAAAAATGTGCCATGGGTTAGAGGAAGCCCAATATCTTGGGTACACTATTGGTCGTGGGGTAATTAAAACCACAATTAGTGAAAACAGCAGCCATCCAAGAGTGGCCACGCCCTATAAACAAAAAAAAAGGTCAGAGGTTTTCTTGGCATTACTGGTTATATAGACTATTATCCCAAATTTTGCAACCCTTGCAGCGCCCCTGACTGACTTACAAAGGGAAAAGACTCAGTGATGATAAAGTGGTCTCCAGAGGCAGAAAGGTCATTTATGGTCTTGAAGAAGGCCTTTTGTGAACAGCCAATCCCCAGACTTTTCCAAGGACTTTGTAGTTCAGACAGATGCATCCGATGTGGGCCTTGGAGCAGTGTGTCACAAGTACAGAATGGGGAAGAACACTCCCTATTGTGTACTTAAGTAGAAAATTAAATGAACTGAGAGAAAATGTGCAGAAAGTGATAGAAAAGGAATGTCTGGCAATAAAGTGGGCTCTGGAAGCGTTGAGATATTACTGTTGGGGCGTCACTTTGATTTAGTAACTGATCATGCTCCCTAAATGGATGGCACAGAGAAGAGACAAATAGAAGGGTAAACGCTGGTTCTTTACTTTGCAAGCTATAGCTTACTGTAAAACATAGACCAGATGGGAAATGCAGATGCACGGTTCCGAGTGCACTCATGTTTTTCTATGTGTGTTCCAACCAACCTAGGGGTTGAAACAAGGGGGGGGAGGGTATGTAGAGCCGCCCCAGGGGACCTATGTATGTGTCAGATGTGAGTGGGTTGCCCATTTGGAATCTGAGGTACAGAGTCTAAGGGGTAAACTTGCAGCATTGCAGGACTTGGCAAACCTGGGGGAAATGCAGGTACTGGCAGGGGCCAGTAAACTGGTGGGTGGAGATGGGGCAGATAAGGTGGAGAAGGAAGATAGATTTGTAAGGGTCACCAGGGGAAGTAGGGGACGGAAGGATAGGGGGGCTTCTTCCCAGCTGGTCGATCCAAACAGATTTGCCATTTTAGGTGAAGATGTGGAGGACGATGGCTCGGAAGCAGCATGTATGGAGCAGGCCTTTCCCTTGAGTACCAGGGGACGGCCATCTCCAATACAAGGGAGGGAGAACTGGGGGCTAGGAAGGATAGACAGGTGGTAGTGGTAGGGGATTCTATTATTAGAAGGGTAGATAGGGTAATCTGTCGCCAGGACCCTGCATGCCGAACAGTGTGTTGTCTGCCTGGTGCTAGGGTTCGACATGTGGTGGATCATGCAGACAGATTATTGGGTGGGGCTGGGAGTGACCCGGCGGTCTTGGTTCACATTGGTGCCAATGACAAAGTTAGAGGTGGAGGTGAGGTCCTTAAAAATGATTTCCGAGAATTAGGGGCCAAGTTAAAAGCAAGGACCTCCAGGGTAGTGATTTCAGAAATACTACCGCAGCCACGTGCTACGCTAGGGAGGCAACGGGAGCTCAGGAGTATAAATGCGTGGCTAAGAGAGTGGTGTAAGGAGATGGGGTTTGGGTTTTAAGAGAACTGGGCTGACTTTTCTGTTGGCTACAGGCTCTTTAGTAGTGACGGATTGCACCTCAATGGTGATGGTGCAACTGTTTTGGGGGAGAAGATGGCTAGGGGGTTGGAGGAGATTTTAAACTAGGTATGGGGGGGGAGGGAACGTTTAACTACACAGGGGTAGATAGAGAAGTTAGGGATCTGGGGGCTATTAACACAACGGAGGGAGGAGAAGGAGGAGGGGGGAGCATAGAGGATAAGGAGGCATGTACGACCATGTATGGAAGTAAATCAATTGATAATCTAAAATGTATGTTTACAAATGCAAGGAGTCTGGCTGGAAAAACCGGCGAACTTGAAATAATAGCTCTAAAGGAAAGGTATGATGTAATTGGTATAGCAGAATCATGGCTTAATGATTCACACGACTGGACAGTAAATATTGAAGGGTACTCCTTATTTAGACATGACCGAGTTAATAAGAAAGGAGGAGGAGTATGTATGTATGTTAAACAGGAATTGAAGCCAAATTTAAAAGATGGAATAGATGGGGGAGCAAACGATGCGGCAGAAACATTATGGGTGGAACTGTGTACAGGAAGCAAGAAGGTAGGTAAATTAATTGTTGGAGTGTGTTATAAGCCGCCAAATGCCGGGGAAGAGGTGGAAATGAATCTCCATATGCAGTTGGCGAAGGCTGCTGGTATGGGGCATGTTCTGGTTATGGGGGATTTTAACTACCCTGAAATAGATTGGAGTAATGGAACTGCCAGCACCTCAAAAGGTATAAAGTTCTTAAATTTCCTATATGAGCATTTTCTTTCACAGATGGTAGAAGTTCCTACTAGAAAGAATGCGTTGTTGGATCTGGTGATATCTAATAACCCAGAGCTCATTTTGGAGATGAAGGTAATGGGAAGCTTAGGGAATAGTGACCATGATATAGTGTCATTTAATATAGGTTGCAGAAAACTAAAGTGCACTGGCTTAACAAAAACTTTTAACTTTAGGAAAGCTAATTTTATGCTTTTAAAGGAATCGCTCCTGCTCATAGACTGGGGGGAACTGTTTCTAGGTAAAGATACTGAGCAGATGTGGACCACTTTTACAGGGATATTAAACTATAACATCTCCAAATCGGTACCTTTAGGAAACAAGTGTAAAAAAATTAGGTCCACTCCTGCATGGCTTAATGCTCAGGTAAAAAGGGAAATGGAAAAAAAGAAAAGGGCTTTTAAAATTTTGAAAGCAGAAGGCACAGAACAGGCTTACAGGGACTTCAAAAGTTGTAATAAAGAGTGTAAGAAAGCAATTAAACTAGCTAAAATAGAAAATGAAATACGGATTGCCGAACAAAGCAAGTCCAACCCCAAGATGTTTTTTAAGTATATAAATGGTAAAAAAATGAGGACTGAGAATGTGGGACCATTAAATAATGGAGCTGAGGTGGTTGTAGAGGATGCCGAAAAGGCTAATCTGCTAAACCGTTTTTTTACATCGGTTTTTACTGTTGAGAATCCTTACAGTAGGGATTGTAACAATGTGCAGGGAGGAAATGAAGAGTTTTCACATTGGATAACAGAGGATATGGTACGGAATCAATTAGACAAAGTTAATATCAATAAAGCGCCAGGACCAGATGGATTGCATCCTAGGATTTTAAAAGAGCTTAGTTCAGTTCTAGCAAGACCACTGTGTCTCATCTTTTCAGATTCGCTTTTGTCTGGGGATGTGCCGCTGGATTGGAAAAAAGCCAATGTAATACCAATATTCAAAAAAGGTAGTCGTTCACAGCCTGGTAACTATAGACCTGTAAGCCTAACATCAGTGGTAGGGAAGGTGATGGAAACGTTGTTAAGGGATCATATCCTTGACTTTGTCTCCAGAGATCATCTTATTAGTAGTAGTCAGCATGGATTTATGAGAAATAGATCATGCCAGACAAATTTAATTGGTTTTTATGAAGAAGTGAGTAAGAAGTTAGATTCAGGCACAGCTGTGGATGTAGTATATTTGGATTTTGCAAAAGCCTTTGATACTGTGCCACATAGGCGACTAATGTATAAACTGAGGACTGTTGGCCTTGAAGAAAACATTTGTTCATGGATAGAGAACTGGTTATTGGACCGCAAACAGAGAGTGGTGGTTAATGGAGCTACATCTATGTGGGCTAAAGTTCTAAGCGGAGTTCCTCAGGGTTCTGTACTGGGGCCGCTTCTGTTTAATCTGTTTATAAATGACTTAGAAGGGGGCATTGAGAGCAAGGTCTCTGTGTTTGCTGATGACACTAAATTATGCAGAGCTTTGGAAACTTCCAATGATGTGCAAGTGCTGCAAGTAGACCTAGATAGATTATCAAAATGGGCAGCAGAATGGCAGATGAGATTCAATGTTGATAAATGTAAGGTGATGCATTTGGGATTTAATAATCCCTGTGCCACCTACACCATAAATAACTCTGTGTTAAGTGCATCTGAAATGGAAAAAGATTTGGGGGTTCTGGTAGATAACAGACTTAGCTGTAGCAAACAATGCCAGGTAGCAACAGCTAGAGCTAGCAAGATATTTTCTTGTATAAAGAGGGGAATAGATTCAAGAGAGAAAAATATTATTCTCCCTCTTTACAAGGCACTGGTAAGGCCTCATTTGGAATATGCGGTGCAGTTTTGGAATCCCATATACAAAAGGGACATCTTGGAAATGGAAGCAGTCCAGAGAAGGGCAACTAAATTAATAAGGGGAATGGAGGGGCTTGAATATGCAGGCAGATTAGACAAGTTAGGGCTGTTTACATTGGAGAAGCGGCGGTTGCGTGGGGACATGATAACCTTATACAAATATATTAATGGCCCATACAGTGAACTCTCTGGTGCATTGTTCACTAATAGGTCATATCAGAGGACTCGTGGACATCCTTTAAGGTTGGAAGAAAAGAAGTTTCATCTTCAAGTTAGGAGAGGTTTCTTTACAGTGAGAACGGTGAAACTGTGGAACTGTCTTCCAGCAGAGGTGGTAATGGTAAGTTCATTGAATAACTTTAAAAAAGGCCTGGATAAGTTTCTAAAACTAAAAAATATTGAGAATTACTGGTATTAATGCATATAGATCTGGTTGATCCAGGGATACTTTCCGATTGCCGTTTGGAGTCAGGAAGGAATTTTTTCCCCCCTTTTTTAGCTGGGGTTTTTTGCCTTCCTCTGGATCAACTGTTAGGTAGGGTTAAAAAAAAAAAAAAAAAAGGGAATAGGTTGGACTTGATGGACGAATGTCTTTATTCAACCTTAATTACTATGTTACTATGTTACTATGTTACTTGTTGGGTGGTCATTTGGGTATTAAAAAAACCACTGAAAGATTTTTGCAAAGGTTTTACTGGCCTGGGGTACAGAAAGAAATTGAGAATTTTTGTAAGTCCTGTTCTGTTTGCCAGAAGTCTGCATCTATGCCTCACTCACTGCTTGGGAATTGCTCCATGTGTTTAGCAGAGTTGGTGTCCCTAAGGAAATTCTTACAGATCAAGGAACCCCTTTTATGTCTCGAGTAACTAAAGAGCTATGTAAATTGTTTAAGGTGACTCAGTTGCGAACTTCTGTGTACCATCCTCAAACTGACAGCTTGGTGGAACGGTTTAATAAAACCTTGAAAAGCATGTTAAAAAAGGTCATTGATAAGGAAGGAAAAAATTGGGACTGTCTTCTTTCCTACCTGATGTTTGCTATTAGGGAAGTTCCTCAGTCCTCCACAGATTATTCCCCTTTTGAATTATTATCTGGGAGACATCCTAGAGGGCTACTGGACATAGCTAGGGAGACCTGGGAAGGGAAAAAACACCTCACAAAAGTGTTATTGATCACATTTTGCAAATGCAAGATAGAATTGCAACCGTAATGCCCATTGTGAAAAGACATTTGACCCAAGCCCAGGAAGCCCAAAGTAGAATTTACAATCTGAGTGCTCAGGTCCGCCCTTTTTTACCTGGGGACAGAGTACTGGTGTTAGTGCCTACTGCTGAGAGCAAGTTCTTGGCTTAGTGGCAGGGGTCCTATGAAGTCATAGAAAAAGTTGAGGGAAGTAAAATACACAATTTATCAACCTAATAAAAGGAAAACTGAACAGATATATCACGTAAATTTGTTGAAACCATGGAAAGACAGAGTGTCTTTAGCAGCAGAGACCACCCTGCTAGCCTCTCACATGTGTACTGAAGCCTCTAAAATTCCTGAAGTGACAATTGCCAACACGTTGTCTAGTTCTCAACAACAGGAGGTAAGAGAATTCCTGCAGAGAAATAGAGATGTGTTTGCAGACTTACCTGGCCGGACTACAGTAATACAACATGACATAGTTACTGAACCTGGAATTCGGGTCAAACTTAAGCCCTATAGAATACCAGAAGCGAGGAGACAAGCGGTCACGGACGAAGTTAAAAAAAACGCTGGATTTAGGGGTAATTGAGGAATCCAATAGTGACTGGTCCAGTCCCATTGTGTTAGTCCCAAAACCAGATGGTAGCTGGAGGTTTTTTAACGATTTCAGGAAATTAAATTCAGTGACAAAGTTTGACACATATCCCATGCCCCGGGTGGATGAGCTCATTGACAGACTGGGAACAGCTCGGTATTTGACCACGTTAGATTTGACTAAAGGTTATTGGCAGATACCCCTGACAGAAAATGCCAAGAAAAAAACAGCTTTTGTAACTCCTGAGGGATCATTTTAATACAAGGTGCTACCTTTCAAAGAGCCATGGACAGAATTTTAAGACCCCACCAACAATATTCAGCAGCCTACCTAGATGACGTAGTTGTACATAGCACTGACTGGGAGTCCCACCTTCCACGTGTTCAAGCCGTTCTTACAGCTATCCAAAAGGCAGGACTCGCTGCCAATCCCAAAAAATGTGCCATTGGGTTAGAGGAAGCCAAATATCTTGGGTACACTATTGGTCGTGGGGTAATAAAACCACAATTAGTGAAAACAGCAGCCATCCAAGAGTGGCCACGCCCTATAAACAAAAAACAGGTCAGAGCTTTTCTTGGCATTACTGGTTATTATAGACTATTTATCCCAAATTTTGCAACCCTTGCAGCGCCCTTGACTGACCTTACAAAAGGGAAAAGACTCAGTGATGATAAAGTGGTCTCCAGAGGCAGAAAGGTCATTTATGGTCTTGAAGAAGGCCTTTTGTGAACAGCCAATCCCCAGACTTTTCCAAGGACTTTGTAGTTCAGACAGATGCATCCGATGTGGGCCTTGGAGCAGTGTTGTCACAAGTACAGAATGGGGAAGAACACCCTATTGTGTACTTAAGTAGAAAATTAAATGAACATGAGAGAAAATGTGCAGTGATAGAAAAGGAATGTCTGGCAATAAAGTGGGCTCTGGAAGCGTTGAGATATTACTTGTTGGGGCGTCACTTTGATTTAGTAACTGATCATGCTCCCCTTAAATGGATGGCACAGAAGAAAGAGACAAATAGAAGGGTAAACCGCTGGTTTCTTACTTTGCAAGACTATAGCTTTACTGTAAAACATAGACCAGATGGGAAATGCAGATGCACGGTTCCGAGTGCACTCATGTTTTTCTATGTGTGTTCCAACCAACCTAGGGGTTGAAACAAGGGGGGAGGGTATGTAGCAGGATGTCTAACAGAGAGGCTGGAAAAGTCCTGGCCGGAGTTTATATATCACCCAGGTTTCTCTCCTTTGCCTACAGGGAGTTGTAATCCACTCCAGGAATCCAATGGATTCATTAATTAGCATTCAGGAGGTGAAATATGTTAAATAACCAAGCCCTGCTCTCATTGATTGCTCTGTAACCTGGGGAACAGACAGGTTGAGTCTGACTGGAGCTAAAAGGTTGGTTTAAAGAAAAACTGTCATTTCTTACAGAGCGACTAACAAAGCATCAGGCTTTGTCTATAGTCAGGACTGTATATATTGTATAGTTAGTGCCGAGACATGGCTAGGGTTTTGTTTTGAATTTTGTTTTGTTTTCAAGCACCCTTTTATGCACCTGTGTATATAGCTGTAAATAGCACCAATAAACACACCACTGTTTGAAGGAAAAGTCATTGGACTGGTTTCATTTGCTCACCCCAGGGAGCTAAGCACCCGCTTCATGTTCCCCCTCTCACACTATCTATATATCTATCTCCATTTCTTTCTATCTATCTCCATTTCTTTCTATCTGTCTATCTATCCATCTCCATTTCTATCTATCTTTCTCTCTCTCTCTATCTAACTCTATATTTGTCTGTCTATCTCTCTCCATATCTATCTATCTGGGAGATTATAAGAAAGATAGATATAAACAGACAGAGAAAAAGAAAGATACATATATAGACCAGACAGACAGATAGATAGAAAGATAGACAAAAATAGAAAGACAGATATAGATAGGTGGACAGACAGTGGCATTGCCCTGTATGTAGCCAGGCAATGCTCTTCAACTTCTGTAGAAGCGGCGCGGCTGACTTGTGACCAGCAATCAATCCCGACACACGATTTACCTGAGCAATTAGAGGAGGAGACAGGTCACAGAGCCATCTGTGGGGTCACTGTAGTGTGAAGTGATTTAACTTCAAGTGGGAGTGTGTACCGTCTGTAGGTCTGTTTACTGAAGAGCAGCGACAGTACAGTAAGTAAAGTAAATACTGTGTCACTGTTACATAATGATTAATTTTTATTATATGAAAATGTATAAAATACCCCAACAACACGTACCAATAAAATCTGACTCTGGGTGACAGTTTGAATATGGTTTGAACATGGCCTACAGTGCTAGGAATAATAGATAGGAGTCACAAATATCTCCCAGAAGACAACATGACCATAATGTGGTCATATGGTCTGATAGGAGATATTGGTGATGGTCTACTTTGTATATGGAGGGATTAGGGGTGTAATGTGGTCATGGGGGCTGCTGGGAGATATTTGTGATGGGTCTCTGTATAGGGAGGGGTTAGTGGTATAAATTAAACCCATAACCACTCCATTATTGCTAATGGACTGTCTGAGGAACTGTTTCAATATGTGATAGGAAGCTCAAAATCGTAAAATTGCAGCCACGCTCATATGCAAAACCACATTTCACCAACAAAGCCACACCCACTTTAATGTAGCAGCAGCGTGCCACCCAGAAATGGTCAGGAGCAGCACTCAAAAGTTTGGCTCAGGCAGCAAAACCCTAGAAGTGCCCCTTTATACAAGGGCTGCCACCACATTCCGAGACAGCAAAATGACCTGCTAAATATATATCTATCTATAACAATCCTGTAAGAAAAAGGTTATCCACACCTTTTACTCTGTACACAGTTTATATAAATATCTTTTTTTTTTTTAAACAGGTTTTATTTATTGGTACAGGTTACATATTTAATATAGTGTTCATATTACATTTTGATTCATATTTTATACAATAGTGTTTAACAATTTAGTTATTTTCCTGTATAATTTATTTTAACATGATCATTAACATAGGCAAACAAACATAAAAAGAAAAAAAAAGCAACCGATGGGAGGGGTGGGGTAAGTGGATTCATAACCATGGATTAACCTATGAAGTTAATATTACCCTGTCGATATCACTTAATCACCGCTTGTTGTGGTCTATTGGTGCTTATACTATAGGTACTCTATTTGCTTGTTGTTGCAGGCTTGCTACGTCTATACCCATGTAATCATACCAGGGGGACCATATTTTAATGAATCTGTTCAATGTGCCTCTGTCTAAATAGTGGGAGGTCAGCTTTAATTATAGCTTCCCATACTCATACATTTGGGTGCGCATTGTGACATCCAGGAGAGTACAGTGGTGTGCCTGGCATAAAGGAGCGTGTGACGTAGAATTTTTAAGCGTATTGTCTACAGGTCACCTGTCCCATCAACCTCCAATATACATAGTTCAGGTTCCAAGGGCACTGGTACTTGAAGGATTTCTGATAGTGTCTTTACTACTTTATTCTAAAAAAACTGAGAC